>PVHY01003205.1:0-38891 GCA_004024945.1 Uropsilus gracilis
AAAAAAAAATCCAAAATAATGATTTGAATGATTAATGCCTGGAATTGTGGATACATGTGTTTATAGATACTTACTATGTGTAGTGTACAATGCCAAGGAATCATGGCAGGGGCAAATTGTCAAAGAATTTACAACAAAATTTAACCTGGGATTTCAAAAGGGTAGAAGGAGATAAAGTATAAACAGTAACTTAGATTTTTTTACTGATTAGTCAGACAATAATTTTTGCCTCGATGTGTTTTCAAATTTTTCTGTAGTGAGCATACTATGTTAATGACAACAGCCTTCACTGCAGAAGTTCAGTGACAGGAGGTTGGTGGGATGTTATGAAGAATGAGGTGGAACTCATTAGCATTATCTGTTGGTATTTTTGCTCTCCCAAACCTCTAACTAGCATAGAATAGCTACCATTAAGAGCATATTCTTAATAGATTAATACTATCATAGACTGAGTAACTATCATAATGGTGTGTGAAATGCACTGATAATGCTTTGAGAGCATAGTGTATAGATTCATCTTCACATTTATGAGGTTAAGTGAATTAATATATATAAAGTGCCTAGTGCCAGACAGATAAACACTATAAGAACCCCAGCTATTGCTGTGGTTTATCTATACCAACTGTAAAACAAAATAAGGAAGTCTGTTGGGCCAGAGCACAGATACCTGGGTAGCATTTGCACAAGGTCATCTATTGTGTACTGATTAGTTTTGTTTTGAACTCCTAATGTAGGCCTCTTCCTTTGCCATATTTTTGGTACCTAAGCATTTCCCTTTGTCACAAAACTGGAATAGTCCCATGTCTTGCAAGTCACTGTGTTATTCAAGATCTAATTTTTACAGTAAAGATCAAACATAAGCCCCTGTGTTTATTTTTTCCTTTGAAAGCTCTCAAGGTAGTCAACCAATGTGAATAATTCTTAAGAGTTCAGTTGTAATTCTGAATGCATGACCTTTGTTAAACTGGTAACTCTGAAAGAGTTGTTTTACTTCCATTATAAAGGAAATATATGTTCAAAAAAATTTTTGGACTGATTCTAATTTTATTTGATCATCAATTTATTTAGAGGTTACCTTTATTATGCAAATGAAAAGCACAAATGGTAGAACCTAATACTGAGACTACCAGCAGTGATGGTGGGGAAAATACAATTTTTATCAATTTTCCTGCTTGCTTTTTCTTTATTCATTTGAAAGAAGAAAAAATAAGGCAGTCTACAGATCCTCACCTATTTAATATATTCAGTCTGAATTGTATTTAAATAGTCGTATGTACGTGATCTATAATATATTTTATCTTTTATCATAATTTTAGAGTAATTTCTACTTATCTGCTATATATAAATTGATGATCATAACATTTGAATTGGCCTAACAAAACATTTTCTACATTTATAGATAAAACTCTAATTAAAGTTTGTTTCCTGGGCCAGGCATGGTGTGCGCTTGCCTGTAGGTGACAGCCTAATAAGCCACACCAGGGCCAGGGATTGAGGTTCGAGTGCCACTGGGGACACGTAGCAAGACCTAGTCCCAAAAAAATAGCTGGGTGTGGTGGCATGTGCCTGTAATCCCAGCTACCTGGGAAGCTGAAGCTAGGGATTGCTTGAGTCTGTGGTAACATGAGCCTGTGGTTCCATGGGCAAAAATAGCAAAACCTAGTCGTGTCCCGTCCCCTTTTTTAAATTAAATTTTTTAGTTTTGCATATATGTGTGTGTGTATATATCTATATCTATATCACATTATTGTGTTTTTCCATTTCCCTAACACCTGTTAAGTGGAGGGAGAGAGAAAATATATATATTCTGGCTTCATTATTCATAGGCAAGCCATCTTACTCTTTCGGTCAATTCCTAGATTTTACTAAGTTTTCTCTGTTAAGGTGGTGTTTATATAGAAGATTATCCATAAACTCTGGAGTAAGACACATTTTGCATGCTGACTTGACCACTTAACCACTAATGCTCAGCTAGTGACCAACATTGGGCTAATCTCTTAGAACAATAGTTTGCTCATCTCTAAAATAAGGATGTCCTAATTGCAATGAAGGATAGTTGTGAGTACTGTAGGATAGAGTGTGTGGCAAAGCACCTGATTCTACTCAGGGCCTTTGCTAATACACTTGGCTGTGTTATACGTGTAGTGTAGCACCCCCCTCCCCAAATTAGAACAGTATTTCTATATTTGAATGCGACTTTAAGAATACTTAACACTAACAGAAATCATTGTAAAGATCTTAATAATTGCACATTTTTTATTTAGTAAATAGAAATTCATTCAGTCCTCTATTGTTGGACTTCTATTTTCATTTTTTCTTCTTAGGAGTGACCTCTTCATGGCTCTCACTGAGCTGTTTTCTTAAGCCATCTGAATCCCAGAATGAGTATATTTAAGGATTTACAAACTGACTGGAATTTATAGCAACAAATTTATGACCTCAGAATGCAGAATAATGATCTCCCTCAGAAAATGTAATTTTTCTAGACTTTTCATATGTTTAACATTGTGAGGTTAAGTAGACTGATAAAAATCGGACAGTACCTAATTTGAACTGGAGGAATCCCTTAAAATCTACTAAAAGATTATTTTGGGGGGAATGTTTGGAAGAATAAAGTCATGAATGTTTTCTTTCCTGGAACACTTTAAGTTCCTCTTAATCTCTATCCAGCAATTGTTGGAATTTATTTTAACTTTCTCTGTTAATGATTAGTGTTGGTCAACTTGTGGTCATCTATATTTTCCTTCCCTTTGGCTGCAGTTCTTAGCATCACAGGAAGAGCTCCAGAGCCGAATGAAACTTTTAGTGAACTGTCAGCCAAATTGACTTGCAACGGAGACCTGTAAACAGCCAGAGAATCAGGTTTTGAGTAAAAATTCAGCCCTTCATTTTCTTAGCAAAGACCAGGGAGGGAAACAGCAGAATCTCATTAGACTTATAGAGGAATTGATTTCTTCACTGTATACTGTGTGATCCTGTTCACTTAAATATCTAGTTAAAATTTGGCAGAGCTACTGGAGGAGGAAGGAGGGGCTAATGTTCTGGATTGACCATCTTTTTAAACACTCATATAACTCTTCCTGTCCCAGCAAAGTAGTAGAATCCACCTGTTCAGTAGACTCAATTAAATAGCCTTTGGAGGAAAGGCAGCAGTGGTGGAATGTAGGGAGGGTGGCTGTCTCAGCACAATGGGGACCAAGGTGCATATTTCTCTAGGTGGGGAAAGTGGACTCTGCAGCACATGCATGCACACATGTCCCTGAGGTGATCTTTCTCCTTCTGTTAGAGGTTGGGGGCAGAAACTCTTTTCAACAACTCTAATTTCCGTCTTCATTTTTATCAGACCTCTTTTGGGGGAGAAAGGGGGAAGGCAATGTTTATGGAATAAAGTAGCACAAAATGCAAAGAAGAGAGCTGATTAAACTGAGATAAGAGCATCCTAGTTGGATGAAACTCCACTAAAGACACCTTCTGCCTTGCTGAAAATTCAGGATTCAGGTTATTACAAGTGCCTTTGGAAGGAAAGCTGAAGAATGCAATAATGTTATGTATTTTGAGTATGAGGGAGCAATTAATATGTAGCCTCAGGGAAGGCTCATGAGACCTTATCTCTGAATTGCTGAATGACTCTCCAGTTGATATGGTCCTAGTTTCTTCTAGATTACAGATTGGGATGTAGATTTATCTTGGAGTATTTTTAGTATTTCCTGTTCCTCTTTTAAATGCACTGTTTTATTAAAAAATAGGCAAAAGCAATTGACTAGGCTATATTTTAAAGAAACTGCCTAAAGTATATGTTCAAAACAAATCTGTTGCATTTATTTTTTATTACATGAAGCTCACATACAGTAAACAGTCATGTGTGCAACTTGATAAATTCTTCTGAAAGTCAGAACACCCCTGTAATCAGATCGAAAGAACAAATTGCACCCTAGCAATGGCCATTCTGTTCTTTTTTTCATAAATGGTGAGCACTGTCCTGGCTTCTAACAGGATAGGATGTAGTTTTGTATATTTCTGAATTTTATATAAATAGGAATATGCCCTGTGTGTTCCGTTATCTGACTTCTTTCTTAGTATTATGTTTGTGAGAGTCACTCTGTTGATGCATGTTGCAATTATGTGTTCCCTCTCATTTTAAATATTCCATTCTGTAAATGCCCCACATATGTCTATGAGATTAGGAGTGGCTGGTTCATAGGATATGCAGATAATTGACTTCTGAAGATAAAATCGGTTTTCCAGAGTATGTATTAGATAAGAGTGCTCAGTTTTCCTGTGTATATGAAGACAGTATTTTGTTCTCTTTTAATGGTAGAGATAAATTTAGCTGAGAGGATTCAGTGAAATATTTCTAAAAATCATTTTTTAAAATCACCCATATTAGTCATCTTTCCACTGTGCAGTACAATAAAGCATATTTTTATTTTTATGGTTGATGAGAGCAATAGACAGTGAGGGGAGAGCATACTTTGCCTTTACTTACAAGGATGTGTATGCTGAGGGGAATTACTTCAGACTCTTTCCAGGTTATGCTCAAATTAGGCATTCAAATTTCCAGAATTCCTATGGTTCCCCAGAGGATTGGGATAAAAGAAAGCTACAATTTGGAATAGAATGCAGAGGGCCCACCCCGCCAATTCATGCCCAAACCCAGTGACTGAGTAAATCACCCAAAAGGACTGAACAGTCTGATTTTTTAAGATTCCTTGTCATATTCATCTCAAGAAAAATTTTGTTTTTCCATTTTTCAAGTCCCAACAACCAAAGGAGCCATTACCCTGACAAAAATGCCAACTAGGTATATCATTGGAATTCCTGACACTAAAATTAAAAACAACCTCTTCCCTCCCATGTTATGTTCCTTTCAGTTTCATGTAGCAATAGAAATTAATGGGTACAAAAAAATCTTTGCATGGAACTCTTTTGCTCCAGACATTGGTCATGTAGATGAGGTTATTTCAGCGCATTATATTTTACTATGGATAGAGGAAAAACGCAATTTTCATTTTTTTTCTTTTTGCTGGCATTATTTTCTAGATAGTAAACAAAATTGTTATGAATATATTTTTAATACATTTGCTAAAAGCAGTGAGTAACTGCTTTTAATTAAAGACATAGGTTCAGACCTTTATTTCTCACCTTAGCATTTTTAGCTTTTATTTGTGATCTGTTTTCTAACTTTTGAGTCCTCATTTTTAAATCAGTAAAATGTGTTTCAGAGTCCTACTCTGCTTACCACAGGGTTGTTAGGGGGATAAAATATCATACTTGAAATTTTAAGTGATAAAAGTCCCAAGGCTTTGTGAGTAGAGTGTGGCAGGTCCTGCATTTTAAGACAATCATTTGCCTTGCCTTGGAGCAAGAATGGAAACTCACTTGGTGCCTTGAGATCTTGTGCATACTCATAAGCCTGGACTTTTGTACCTTTGCACCCACCAGAGGCAACTGACCAGTAGGTGCTTGTGTCACAAGATACTTATGTACGTTGGACTGGCCTCTACTACTCCTCCCCTGTGGGACAAAGAGGGACACAAGTTGTTTGCTTTGGTGTTACCCCAACTTATCATCCTCGAAGATCATCTTTCACTTCTGGAGTTGTGTGAACTAAGTAATCTTTATAGAGTCATCACAGTTCATTTGTAAAACCCCTTTCCTGATTCTTAAAACATCTCGAATAGTATTATTTTATTTGTTCTTGTTAGGGATGAAGAATACAGAAATGGTTATGGGGCATAAAAAGCTACCTAAGAGTATTAGGTATCATTATAACAATGATTAAAATAATAAATGAGTAAAACTGGGCTCAAACAGGCTTACAGACACCTTGCCAGGAGAAGTTCAGGCTCCCCATCAGTTGCCTCACGAGGAAGCATCATCCAGGACAAGACTTACACTGTATCTCATGATGTGACACTTTTAGAAACAAAGTAAGAATTTGGCCACAAGTCCTGGAGGCTCTGCACTATTGGTAATTTTTAATCAGAAGATACTCAGAAGTTTTGATAATCAACTTGTATGAAAATGGAGTGCATAGTCTGTGTGTGTTGGTGGTAATGACAGAACACTGGGAACTTAGAATTGTAGGTACAGAGACCCACAGGCTCATAATCCCCGTGCCAAAATGAGATGTGTTTGAGGATCCAAAATCCTGATGCTTTTTTTGTGATAAACTCTCCCAGTGAGATCTGAAGCAGAAACACTGTAATCAAATGTTATTAATATATCAGTGACATAATGGGTGAGTGTTCACGCTAAGTGACTTGGTAACGATGGTAAAATGCATCAGTTAGGATTTACAGCCAAATAAGTTCAGGTTCTGTCCTATTTTGCTAACAAATGTGTTATGCAGAACTTGTGATTTCCAGAGCCTTTGAATTTGAGGACCAGACCTAAGGGGTTGTTTGTGTGCATTATGTTCAGATATTAGCTCCTGACAGGAAAGTTTTTATGTGTCAAAGAACCATCAAGTAAATTCTCATGAGACGACAGAATTAGGAATATCAGACCTGAATTCACATTGTCTGGCTTCCAGTTGCCAAAGGATATGTGGGGTAAGTTATTTAAATTCCCAGGATCTTAGTTTTTCAACTTTGAAACTGAGGACCTATTTCTCATATAGACTCAGTGCGATACATCCATGAGGTAGGTACATGTAATAGGTAGTACCCCTCACAAAAGTATGTTGTGAGGCTTAAATATTAAGTAAGTAGACGTGACATGCTTAAAACAGTGTCTCTTTCATAGTAGGTATTCAATAGTAGTAGCTGACATCATTATCACTCATTATTTCTAGAAATCTGTGATCAGCAGTCATTTTTTTAGCAAAGAAGGGGAAAAAAAACATCTGTTGAGTTGATGAGTGGTGCATTGGAGCATTATAATTCATAATTATAATTCTCCAGACTATAATTCCATCCTATTCCATCTCAATCCTCTCCAAATTTGTTTGCTATCTTCCCCCTTGGTCTTAGTACCTTCTCTCCACTCATCCCTGCCCCTTGATTTTCCTGCATTTGCACAGCACTTGGTGAACTTGGCACCTGTCATCTCATCACAACCATGCAGGTGTGGTAGGCTCTCTGGGAAGCTGTCCCAGATGCTGACAAACCTTTGGCAGTAGGATAGAAAAGGAAAAGGGGAATTTTGGCTGACATCTCCAGGTTTGATTCCTTAGTCATCTGGACAGTTCTAGAGATACTTTAAAGCCTAAAGATAAATGATGAGGCTGCTGTATTAGGTGGTTTTTTTGGTTTGGTTTGGTGTTTTTTGTTTTTGTTGCCTCTAAAAGACATATCTTGCATTCCTGCTCTCTTATTTTGTCTTGCTCTCCTGTGCTTATTCAGTGATAGTAATGTTTGATAGAATCTTAGGTCTGCAGAGTTGTTTTGAATGTCGGCAGTGCACGGAGGAGTCTTACTGTTTAGGCAGAGAGCAATGGAAGAATGTGTGTGCTTGTACACTGCAGTTTGCACAAATGTGTTGGCTTGGCTGTCATATTTCCTGGCATGTAGAAACTGGATCTTCTCTTAAGGCTACACATATTTGGCAAGCCCTATTATGTTACTCTCCTGAGGGGATGCTTGGGTAATAAGGTGATAGATAGTGTTAGGTAGTTACTGGTTGGACAGAGACATTGAGAGACTATGGAAAGAATCCTTTCTAAACAGCTTTATTACATTAGATTTTAGTGTCTGTAAACAATTACTGCATTCAGGGAGTGCAGGATTTAAATGAGAAACACAACTTTGTCAGACTATACCAGTTGGATAAAATCACATGGGCTCCGGAAATCTATAATTAAATGTATTTTTGAAAATGAAAAATATAGTGTAACATCTGGTTTATTTCACTACAGAAGTGCCTGACTATTGCTTATATAAGTGCTATTGACTTTGGCTGATATTTGGATTTCTCTGTCTAAAACAACTGTATTTTAATTAAATTTTTTCTGCCTGATTCTATTTGTGTTGTAAGCAAATTATTTACTTACACACAGACACAATGACTGTCTTACAAAGTCTAATGTTTGTTCATTTTCTTTCCCTTGCAGAGGATATTCAATTCCTTTGTTTACACTGAGAAAATCTCAAATGGAGAAAGTGAAGTACAGCAGGTAAGAAGTTACTTAGCATTTGACATTCTCTGTCTTTGTCTTACTTTTAAATGTGGTTTCATTCCAGTCTCCATGTGAGGTTGTCTGCTGTTTACATATGATTTCCTGTTCATCCTAAGCACAGTGGTTGTACACTCACATTCTAATAATCGATTGGAATATAATGGTTACATGGATAATTTTCTGAAATTCATACTATACTTCGAAGATATTATTTTTGTTTTGTTTTGAAACTCTGTACTCAAATTTTTAATAATAAAAATTGTTTCAGCTGATATAGGAAGAAGTGCCCAGGCACTATTGGAATGGGACAAACCCCAGGCTAACTTCTGGTCTTCTTACTCTTAACACCATAAGCCATTTGAAAATGTTAAACTGCAGTTTCCCAGTCTTAAGTAAGGGGAACATAGTATCTGCCTTGTGGGATTATGAATTAAAATGAGGTAATGCCACATTAACTGGAAATCTGTGAAATCCTTTATGGAGAAGATTCTGGCAGAGCAGCAGCCCAGTGGATGCCAACAGCTTTTCTCTTTTAATTTTCTTTATTCCTCATGTATTCTTCCTTCAATCTTTTTTCAGTGCTCTGTGGAGTCAGAAAATTCTGCAGCCAGATTCTGTTTACTTTATTTATAGCTCCCTTCAAATGGAGTGCTTCCTAAATTAAGACATAGTGTCAGTGAACTGGTCATAAATAATTGAGTTGTGCTTGAAAAGAAAGGTGACAAGAGTATTCTAGGTTTTAATTTCAGGTAAACCACCAACTTCATTACACTGTGTGACCATCAACTGGTAACTTGAAGCTAGGTTTGAAACTTAAGTAAATACAGGACCAAGTTTTATCTGTTTTTCCACAGAAGAGATAGCTATAATATGAACCAATGTTACTCTAACAGGAAAGCTCTTAAAAATAGGAAACTATAGTAAAACATAAGCTCTAAGATGATGCTTTTATGTTATCCATGACTTGATCTGAACTTCAGAAGTATGCTACAGAAGGAAGAGCTTTGCATGTATCATTAGAGTGAAGCTATTTATAGGATAGTTATTTATTTATAATAAAATACTGAGGTTTAATTTTGAAGTGCAGCATTTCCTGTTTATAGACATTAGACTTTTTTTTTTTTTTTTTTTTGAGTCTCACAATTTTTGCCTATGGAACCACAGGCGCTCGTTGCCTGGGGTACCACAGACTCAAGGAGTCCCCAGCCTCAGTTTCCCAGGTAGCTGGGATTACAGGCGTGCGCCACCTCGCTCAGCTATATGTTTTTGGAACTAGGTCTCGCTACGTGCCTCCGGTGGGACTTAAACCATGGTCCCTGGTCACGGCCATGGCTTCCTAGGCTGCCACATACAGGCATGCACCAACATTTTTATTGGTTTCCATGTGTTAAATTTAAAAGACATAAAAGCGGTTAGGTGTGTATACTTTCTCTTAGCTTTAGATATTTTTTAAAATCTAATGACCTGAAAATTTGGTAAATTTAATATGGCTTACTGTATCAAATCTGATCTTCACAATTCCTGTCTTATTTTCATTCCAGCAAACTGGAAAGTGCTTTAAGATTATGAAATTTAAAAGGGTTTTTTATAGGGGGAGACCAGTGCACAAACCATGTTCAAGGAAGCTTGGGAAGACCAAAGGGCATATTGTAACATTTTAAAGAAACTGATCTAGGGATATCAGTTTTGGTTATTTTCCTTGAGGTAACATAGAAGTAGTCCCTTCAGCTGTTTTCAAACAGGAAAGTCTAGTTATTGTTTTTTACTTGGACTGATGGTATTACATTTTATGTTTCATTCTGAACAAGTTTGGAAGCCTTAATAATACTTTTTGTTTAATTATAGCAACTGATTAAGCACTGGTGGAATAATAGTAGTAGGTAATGTATTATCACATTGATTTTTTCCAAATAATCTTGTTGGAAAGATATCTTGTTGGAAAAACTGTCTTCTCTTTATTATAGATGAAAAAACTGAAGCTCTGATTTAAGTTATCAGTAGTCTATATTAAGAGAGCTCATTTTTGAAATGTTTCACAAAATTATATCAATCTTGAACAGTTTATTTTTATCCGAAGCAGAAGTCTCTGTAAACTCTCTGAATGATTCCAGGGAAAGAGACTAACTTTCAGATAGTCAGAAAGTTTTGTATTATATTGATGCAAAATATACTTTTAACTCCAACCTCTTTACTCAATCCTCAGGATAACCCTTAACCAAATAGACCTTGTGCCTCTTTTGCAGTCAGTATTTGAAAACTAATTTTTTTTTTTTTTGAGACTACGTCTCACTTTGTTGCCTGGGGTACCATGAACTCAAGTGATTCCCAGCCTCAGCCTCCAGATAGCTAGGATTACAGGCATGTGCCACCAAGCTCAGCTATTTTTTGAATTGGGTCTTGCTATGTTACCCTGTGTGGGTCTCCAACCCTCGGGCAGGGGACTCAAGCGATTCCTAGCCTTGGCCTCACTCCATTGGCTGCAATTGAAGGCAGGTGCCAATATGCATGGCCTGAAAGCTAAATTTTGAAAATTTAGTATAGTATAAATTTTAAAATACTCAGGTCCTAACTAATTTCACCTCCTATGATATGCCCCAATCCTTTCACGCCTGTGGACCCACTGCAACAGTTAAAATAAAAATTTATATTTGCATATATATATTGACTACCTTGCTCTCACTTCAATAATATGACACTCCTGTGGGTTTTTCCACAGGAGTTGTAACTCTTTAGTCTATAATAAGATACCAGAGACTCCTAATATTTTCTTGACTTGATTAATAACTGACCAAAAACTCTGGACTTTATGATAACTGCTCAGTCTTCAGGGTAAAATCTTCTTAAGAGAAATGCTAGCCTTGTAAGCTGTCTACAAATGTCCCAGTCATATTCACTTAAGAGTTCCACGTACTCAAGACTTTTATCTCCTTTGCCCTTCAGAAACTCACAAGATAGATGGAGTTACTGTCATTGTTATTATTATTATTATTTCTTTTTTCGGGACACTAGGTCTTGCTATGTTGCCCAGGGTAGTCCCTATCCCATGGACTCAAGCAATTCCCAGCCTCAGCTTCCCAGGTAACTGGGATTACAGGCACCCACCACTGTACCCAGCTGCTTTTTTTTTTTTTTTTTTTTTTTTTTGAGAACAGGTCTCTCTCTGTTGCCTGGGGTAGTCTTGAACCCGCGAACGCAAGCGATCCCTGGCCTCTTGCCTCCCAACGCTTGGATTACAGGTGCATACCACAATGCCCAGCTTCATTATTGAGTTCAGAAAGAATGCAGGCTAGTAAGTAATTAAATTGGCTTTCTAATAAATTCAGGGTTTTTTTTGACATATAAAAAGTATGAAACATCTGTATAGAATAGTTTAAAATAAACTTCCACACTATTATCCATAAATAAAAGCATTATCAATACTTACAAGGTTTTTATGTGACTCCCTCAGAGGCATTGTCCCTCCCTTTTCCAGAGCTAAGTCCATTCTGATTTTGTTCTAGCCATCTGTGTGTGTGTGTGTGTGTGTGTGTGTGTGTGTGTGTGTGTGTGTCCCCATTCCTGCACATTATGCTCTAGGTCAGGAGAAGGGCATATTTAGGTCAGGTGGAGAATTCCTTCTCTAATATAGCATTGCTGGGTACTAGAATGTGCAGCATGACAAAATGCTTAACTTTTTCATAGTTTGTCCTAAGTTACCCTCCTACAGATAGTACTATGCACTATGTTGTGCATAGTACTTGGTGTTACTGACTTTTTCTTTTTTTAAAAGATATTAGGTCTTGCTATGTTGCCCAGGGTAGTCCCAAACCCACAAACTCAAGTGACCCTCCTCAGCCTCCCAAGGCTGGGATTACAGGCTCATGCCACTAAACCCAGCTGTTTTTGAGACTAGGTCTCAACTATGTTGCCCTGGGGTCATCTCATACCCACAGATTTAAGCAATTCCCAGCCTCAGCCTCCCAAGACTGAGATTAAAGGCGTGCGCCACTGTGCCTGGCTTGATTTTTAAACTCTTACCTATTGGTGGTATTTGAAGTGGTACTGAATGAATTCCATTTGTTTCACTCTGATTACTAAAGAGGATAAAATGACTGTTTACGTGTTTGTGATAAATTTTTGTGTTATTGTTCAATCAAATCTCTATTCACATTAGGTATCCATTTTTCTTTAAGTTGTCTGCTTATTTTAGAAGTTAAAACATTATATACCTGTTGTACATTAGCTCTGTCTAAAATTACTTCCTTTTCTGATAGCAAAGTTTTGTTCCAGGACTGATGGAGCCGCATGACCAGGTGTGGCTCTGCTGCTCCTGAAATCTGCTAGTGCTGTTTAGTAATTAAATTTTAAATTTTACTCAATTTAAATTAAAATAGTCACACATGCCCTATGGCTATGTTAGATTCCTGTGTAGATTTGCTTCCTAAATATGTTCTCCCAAATCGCAACTTCCTTTTCTTTATAATAACTTCTAATGAATGGGATTTTTAATTCTAAAAGAATCAGTTATTTGAATATTTTCCTTTTTGATTTCTGCCTTTGTGTTCTGTTAAATAAATTCTTTCCTGTTTCAGATAACACAGATACTCTCTTAAATTGTTGCCTAAAACTTTTTTTGCCTTTTTTGCCTTTCTCATTTAAGGCATTTGTCCACCTGAAGTTGATTTTGGCATACAATGTGAAGTGTGTATCCGTTTTGATTTTTGTACCTATTTCCAAATATTCTAGCACTTATCTATTAAAAATATGTTCTTTCTTCTTTTGTTTACACTATGTTTCTTTGCATTAGCCAGGTTTCCATGTATGTGTGAATTTGATTTGGTTCCATTTGTCTATTTATTATTGTTTCAGTATCTGGTTGGGTAACACCTTTCATTCTGTTTATTTTTCTTGAATGCATCTGTGCCTCTTTTCTCTAGCATAGGTTTTTAGAGCCTTTGTTCTTACAATTGAATTCTAGGCTCACTTTTTCCAGTTCTGAAAGAAGCCCCGATTGTAATTTCATTTGGCACAATAATGAATTTATAGAACAATTTGGACAGAATATCTTTATTTACTTGTATGTCCTGTCATTTGCTTAGTAATTCTACACCTTTTAATATAATTCTGTAATTTTGTTCACTAAAGTCTTGAATAGCCATGCATGTGGGTTTATCTTGTTTATATCATAAATAATAACTTTTACAAATAATAGTTTTCTGACTGTTGCAATTTAGTTTTATATAGCTATATCTAGTTTGTTTCAAAAATAATCTCTTATGTAAAGCAATTATATATCTATGTGTATATATGGTTACTTTCTTTAGCTATCATATTCTCATATTTCTCTTAGAGATTTTTTTTTCCGTTTTCTCCATAGCCATACATCAGATAGACAGTATGGTTCCTTTCTAATGCTTATACCTTTTCCTTCTTTTCCATGTCTTGGTATATATGGTTACTTTCTTTAGTTATCATTCTAATATTTCTCTTAGATACATTTTTGGGTTTTCTCCATAGCCATACATCAGATAGACAGTGTGGTTCCTTTCTAATGCTTATGCCTTTTCTTTCTTTTCCATATCTTGCTAATCTGGCCTATAAGGCAGTATGGCATAAACAGGGAAAAAGACTGCCCATATGTATGATCTTTATTATTTAGCTTTTGGTATCTTATATTGGTAATCATTCTCTGATCTGCTTGGAACTTGGAAGACTTTAAAATTTCTAAATAAATGTGGAATCTTTCCAGTCCTAGCCCTCTGTCTTCCTACATTGTACTGAAATGGTAGCTCTCTCGGTTACATATTCGTGCAGTCTCCTGTCAAATTCCCCATCCTTGCCTCACCATAACCTTTATTTCCTATTTTGAGTGCTATGTGCTCCTCATCCTCATAGTGGTGAAAAAGATCTACTTGTAGATCACACCACTTTTCTCAATGGTAAAAGCAGAATTTGGCATTGTGTTACTTTCCAGATTTCCTGTTCTCACCTGGTTTTGGGACTTGTGCCTCTAATACTACTGGCTTTGGTTTTCATTTGGAATATTAGTTAGCCTTTTAACAAATGTAATGACAATTATAACTGCATGTGCAATTTGATAAGCCAAAAACAGTTTCATTATTCAAACAGTTAATTATTCAAACTAAATTAACTTATGTGCTCTTAGCATTAGCTGACAATCTTTATGTGGAAAAAGAGCCACATTTTAATGGATGCTTTGGGAAGTTTTTTAGTACCTGGAATTCTGACTTGAGTTTTGTATCCACCATTTCCCCTTGGGGTAATGAAAACTGGACCCCAGTGAGCTCTCAACCTCCCTCTTTACTAATCAAATCTTACTGCAATTTAGATCTATCTTGTGCATAATATATAACTTGGCAGTAAATCTAGCATGTTGTTAATATCTTTTGGTTTGGGGAGCAAAATAATTAAAACTAATAAAAAACATTTTGTGATTCTTGACTATTACCACAAAAGTCTCTATGGTGTAGACCTTTCCTTGCTTTCTCTCATTATTCCTTTTAAATTAACCTTCAGAATGTAGTTCTAAATGGCCTAGCAATGTGTTTTAAATCTTTAATTAGTTCAGTATATGCAGTTTTGCTGCCAAAGAAATTGGCAACAACTTCAGGAAAATAAAAATCCCATGCACACTTTCTTGTATAGCACACTCCCTATGAACCTCATTTTTTAATATTTTAAAAATTCAGTTGTGTGAACTTGTGGGGATGTTATGCAATATTGACCTGAATCAAGAAAAATAATTTTTTAATCAAGTGCCCCAGAAGATAGCAAAACATGATTCTTGAAGTACAAAGGAAAAATAAGGAAAAAAACTTCTTGGGGAATTTGATTGGATCATTTAAGGTATCAGAGCCACCTTGGGCTTGTTTCAGGAATTTGTGCTTACTTTGCCTCAAGTTGTAGATATTATTTATGCTGATTTCTCCATCAAAATGACAAGGATGTTTTCATAATTAATATAGCATCTCATAAACTATTAAATGCTGGAAGATCAAAATTTTTTGGAAATTGGTGTTTTGAGAAAACAGCTTCTATATATGTACCTGACATAGGGCCAGAGGCATATTCCTCTAGCAGATCTCTCCCCTCTTATACCGTATCCACTAATAATCTCTTCAGGATCACATCCATCAGCATGTAGACCATGCTGTTTACAATACACAAACAGAAAACCCTTTTCTTGACCACACTTCTCTATCCAAGAACTCTTCCATTTCTTTCTTTGCTTTTGAGGCACAGTCTAGCAAAAGAGGTGTCTCTGTTCTCTAGATTCTTATCTTCCATGTTCTATAAAACCTTCTTCATCTCTGCCAGTCCTATTAAACTCCACTCTCCAAGGGCACCAGTTCAGTTGCTTCCACTTTGCTAACTCCAAGGTCTTGACTGCATTTAACTAGCATTATTATTAAATAGTTGACTTCTGTTTTTTCTGACAGACTACTGACTTGGACCTGGAAGACATTGTCCTACTCCCTTATTTCTTGGTACATTCCTGCCTTAAGAGCTTCGCATTGGTGCTTTTCCTGACACAGATCTCCCAGGACCTTCAACTCCTTCCAGACTCTCATCAACTCTCACCATATTGACATCATCTTTAAGACTATAACCATTAGTCCCATCCCCAAACTCCTCATTTTCCTTTCTGCTTTTTTCCTTTTTCCTTATCACTTACAACTTTATAGATTTAGGATTTTGGTTTTATAAAGATAATTTAGAAACATCTTTATATTTCCTTCTTTACTTTCTAAAGTAAATATAACATTACTTTCTTAGTGGTTTGATTTAATTCCCCAGAGCACCATCTAGACTGGAGTTTCCTCAAGGTCAGGTTTTTGTGTATCCAATTTCATCATTAACTATAGGTGTGTATTGTGTGTGTGTGGGGGGGTGGTTATCTCTTTATTTTTTAGAGTTTTGTTTTATCTTGTGTCCATTTTGTTCAAGATATGTTTCCTACTGAGGTTTCAAATTTGTTGGAATAAAATTATTTATAATGTTTTATTATACTTTTAATATCTCTATTCCAGAAGAATAGTTAAGAGAAACCAATAAAATGAAATGCAATATTGTATTATAATAAACTACAATTATTGCAAATGTACACAATGTTGTTCTAGTACTTTAAATAGATGTATTTAATTAAGAAGAAAATAAATCTCATTATTTCTAATACTCTTTATTTCTTATAAATATACCAGTTGATACTGAGTCTAAATAATTCTTTACTATTTTATAGAATTCTCAGTAGCAAGTTCAGCTAGTTTTTCATTATTTTATGTACCTACCAAAATATATTTAATGTTTCTCTCCAAAAGTTTTCTTTGTTGAGCTTTCTGAATCTGTAGATGTATATCTGGTTGTTGAGCTTCTGAATCTATAGATGTATGTCTTTCATCAAATTTGGTAATTTTTTTGACCATTATTTCTTCAGGTGTTCATTCTGCCTCATTTTCCTTCTCTTTCTGGAAATCTGGTTATTTGTGTGCTGGATCACTTAGTATTTTTACTATACTAAAGTAAAATATAAATTCAGTAAAATTCAGTTTCTGAACAGCCTCCTTCTTGTTTACCTAATCTTTTCATCTTACCTTTAGATGAATAAATACATAGAATGCATTAGATCATATGTATTGATCTATCTTTAAATTCACTCTAATGCTGATTTGTTGATTTCCACATGCATTTTTTAAGCTCTAGGATCTTCATTTATTTTTAATAGATTCTGTTTTTCCCTGCTGATATTTTTCTCTTCATTCATTGCAAGCATATTTTCTTTTGCATTCTTGAGTATACCTATATAACTAAACAGCTATTTTAGAATCCTACTTGCTAATCCTAACATCTGCAAATGTTTGAAGTTGATCTTTGTTGATAATCTTTTCTCTTGAGAATTAGTCATACTTAAATTTTTGTGTGTATTGAAAAATTGAGATTGTGTCAATATCTTAAAAAACAGAATTAAACTGTAGACTTTGCTGCATTTCCTCTGAAGAGTTTTGACATTTTTCTTTGTTTTAGCAGATAATTAACTTGTTCAAGTTTAAACTGCTAATCTCTCTTTTGGTCAACAGCTCATGTCAGTTATTTGTCCTTGATGTAGTTTATCCCATATAGGTATAATTCATGAAGCTATTAATTTTTCTGGCCTCAAAATGTATCAAAATATGTAGCTTTTGAGTTACATTCTGGTAAAACTTTAGTCATTTTTAAGAATTGCTATTTAACGCTGACTTTAATTTAAAAATTTAAGTCATTTTTCATTTCACCAGTTCCCATTCGCTGAGATACAGTAAAGGAGCTACATATTGATTTAATAAGAAATTGTTATTTTAAGGGACTAATCCTCCAAATTATTCTTTTACCATAGTATGAACTCAAGATGACCATTATTAGAAAGTAAAATGAGGATAAAGCAATGGATTAGGATCCATCTAAAAAGATAAAACCTTGTACAATTTTATTCCATTATTCACAGAAGGAAGTTAGTTACTCAATAGCAGAAAGTTACAGGTGACTTAGAAAAATGACTCCACAAAGAGATTATCAATAGAAAGTCAGTCTTAATGAGAGGACACTTCACGTGCTATAGACAGACTAAGTAGTGTAGTGTTTTAGTTTTTAGAGCTTGTAAGGGACCTCAGAGACTGAGGGTACAAAGACTAGAAAACTTCTCTCTACTGTACTTTGGACAGCCTCTTATTAGAGCTAACATGGTACAAGGCAAAAGATTTATACGATCTAAAGGGAAACCAGAGTAGTATTAGGAGTAACTTGGAATGGAGAACTGATGCATGTCATACTTCCCTTTTTAAAAAAATTTAATTTTTTAGGTGGGATCCTGTCACATACTATCTATTTGATTTTTGGCTTGGTATTTAACTTTTCACAACTTACCAATTTCATCTATGAGATAAGGATAGTAGATTGTATAAACATTTATGTGGTTGGCTGAGAGCAGACCGTCGGGTTTTTTGCGTTTTGCTTTCAGAATGAAAAAGGATGTTACTGTGTACAAAAAAGGGTATTTAGTGAGAAGTTTGCTACGTAAGTCTATTTTTTTAATGCTTTTAGGTAAGGCTGGAAAGAAAGATCTATAAAATTTAGGAGAATTCCCATGAGAGAATAACCACAGAAGACCCTGAAAGAGACAACAGGGACCTTTAAATAGAAGCCATGCTAATTGAGAAATGTGAGATTGGAACTGGGACTTAGTTAACTTTGCATTTATATACCTTCTCCTTTTTTCTACTCACAGAAACTCTCCACAGTAGAAAATTTTGGTCATGCTGTGAATTATGTGTGTTGCACAGTGCACTGGCCAAAAAGGGACAATAGTTGGACATAAAGAGATGTGGAAGAGCACTTGGGAATCTTATCTTTGAATTCTGGCTTCCCGTGCCTGGTACTTGAATAGGTATTTAACAAATATTTGTTGAAAAAAATGACTGGATATACTTTTGCAACTCAACATTCATATTTCCAGAATCTGGATTTGTTTTGGGGTTGTCCTGCCAAGTGTAATCTAGTGTAGTGATGGCCTGAAGGCTCTCGTTTTGTTTACAATTACATACTGAAGTATGTTTAAGGCTCAGGCTTGTCCAGACTAGAGGTATCCTGGAGGCAGTGTAGATGGATTCCATTCTTTCTTTGTCGCCATCCTTTCCCCAATCTGTCTGTAGGGGATTTGTTTAGACTGAGGTCTGTTGTAGTTCATTCTCTCCCCCTCCCCCACTCCTACCCCATGCTAAAATCTTCATTTAGCTGTGTGTTTCTTGAATATAATAATTAAATGTTTATAGAATGAGTTAAAGAAAAGTCACTACATGTATTTGGAGGGCCAAAGAAAGGTTGAGGGATGTTGAAGCTGTCTAGATGGACATTTTATACTGAATCAACCAAGAACCAAAGCTGTCAGGTTCTCAAATCTGAATCCCAACAAGTTGACCTGGTTTGTGTTTAGGCTTCGTTGATTGGAAATTAGTCTGTTTCAGCTCTTACTTTCTTGGCCTAACTCTCTAGAAGTTCATTTTCCCCCCTCCCCCCCCCTTTTTTTTTTAAAGAGATAAGGTCTCACTATGGGTTGTCCCAAGTGATTCCCCAGTCTTAGCCTTCCAGGTAACTGGGATTACAGGGGCCCACCACCACTCCCGGCTTCTAAAAGTTCATTTTTTATCTTAGTAGCCCTATTCCTGAGTTACCTACTAAATTGTTGGATGACTTCTCAATAAGATGGAATGGTCTGTCATTTTGGAATGATAGTATAAGAAGGCATATCCAGTTGTGATATTTAGGTGGTTCTTTATTGGTTGACTTGGTGTTCCATGTATATTTTATCCTCTTAATGACATTGCAAAAATTACAGGTATTTTTTTATTCCATCTTCCGATAAGAAAACTGTAGGTCGTTCAAGGTCTTATAGAAGTAAGTAAAGTGGCAGAGACAGAATTTTTTTTTTTTTTTTAGACTAGGTCTCCTAATTTTTGCCCACGAAACCACAGGCTCACATTGTCCAGGGTACCACAGACTCAAGCAATCCCCAGCTTCAGCTTCCCAGGTAGCTGGGATTACAGGTGCACGCCACCACACCCAGCTATTTTTTGGGGGACTAGGTCTCCTATTTGCCCCCGGCGGGACTCGAACCATGATCCCAGGCCCCTGCCGTGGCATCCTAGGCTGCCGCCTACAGGCATGCACCACCATGTCTGACAGAGACAGAATTTTTAATCCTAGTTCTGTGTTTTATTTTCTTATATTATATTGAAAATGAAAATAATCGACCTCTTAAATATGTTATTAATTAAACTATACCTTAAATCCTTTCTTAAACTTCCATGTTAGCTTTATCTTTACATTCTTTTTATTTCAGATTTTTAAATTATTTTTCAAATCAGTCTTTGCTATTGCTTTTACCTTCTAAACATTCAAATCTTGATATTTCTGTCATCTCTTTAAAATTAATTGTTTTAATTGAGCAATATTTGAATGCTCCTATCAGGTATTGCCAATGGAGTTTACCTACCACCAAATCCGCATTGTACCTCCATAGTCCATTATGCTTGCTGCTCTCTTTGTTCTTACCTATCCCTTCCCCTTTTCTCTCCTTAGTGCTTCAGTGCTATAGTCCGCTATCGGGGCTTAGTTTTAAAGCTTGTCTTTATCTCATTTTTAATTTAGTTACTTTTTATTGTACATATTAGTGACATCATCCAGTTTTTAGCTCCCCTGTCTGACTTACCACTAAGCATTATCCTTTCCATCTCCATCCATGTTACAGCAAATGACATGAGTTGATATTTTTTTGATTGCTGAGTAATAGTCCAGTGTGTATGTGTGTGTGTGTGTGTGTGTGTGTGTCTGTGTCTGTGTGTGTGTGTGAAGAGTGTCACATCTTCCTAATCCACTTAGTTGTTTGGAGGCATTTACTTTGTTTTCATAATTTAGTTATGATAAATAACAATAAAACAAGGCTTGAAAGTTACTTTTATAATAGTGGTTTTGAAATTTTTTTGGGTAGACTCTTTAGGAGTAGAATTACTAGGCTGAATGGCTGATCCATTTTTAATGTTTTGAGACACCTCCATGCTGCTTTCCATAAGGACTGGACCAGTTTGCTTTCTTCCCAACAGTGTAGGAGGATTCCCTTTTGTCCACGTACTTGACAGCACTTGTTGCTTCTGCTATTTTTGATATTGACCATTCTCACAGGTAAGATTTGGAATCTTATTGTAATCTTGATTTGCATCTCTCCAGTTATAAATGCTGGTGAACATTTTTCATGTGCTTTTTTGTAGTCTGTCTTCCTTGGAGAATTGTCTGTTTAGTTATTCTGCCCATTTTTTGATTGAGTTGCTTTATTTTTATAGCGTTGTATGAGCTCTTTATGTGTCTTTGATAGCAGTCCTTTGTGTGCAGATATTTCCTCCTATGCAGTATGGTGTTATTCCATTTTCCTTAAGGTTTCTTTCACAATGCAGAAGGTTTTTACTTTTACGTAGTCCCAGTTGTTTATGTTCTCTTTTGTTCTCCTTGCAGTTGGGAATGAATATACCTAAAGGCATCACTAAAGTTTGTGTCATGAAATGTTTTGTCTAGGTTTTCTTTGGCATATTTTATGGTTCCAGGTCTTACATTCAAGTCTTTCATCCATTTTGAATTGATTTTTTTGTATGGTGTGAGATCGTGCTCTAGTTTCATTCTTTTGCATACAGCTGTCCAGTTTTCCCAACACTGTTTATTGAAGAGGCTCTCTTTGTTCCAGTGTATGTTCTTAGCTTCTGTGTCATAAATCAACTGTATTTATATGGTGGGTTTATTTCTGGGCTCACAACTAAATTTCATTGGTCTGTGAGTCTTTTTGTCCCAGACAGATTTAATTTTTTGGTTTTATAATATAGTTGTGTTACTTTTAGTGAGGTCCTCCTTGATAACCCTTTATAAATTCTATCATTCCTTTTTTTACCTCGTAGCCCCTCCTCCACTTTTTTTTTGTAATTTATTACCCAAGGCTTACATATATATTTGCTTTTCTCAGTTTTATTTTTTTCATTCTGTCTTTTGAAATAGGCTATAGCTCTGTGAGAGTAGAAATTTTTGTCTTTTCATTCCTTTTTGTGTCCCTAGAATATGAAAAAGTACCTCCATGTAATATATTGTAGGAACTCCATAAATATTTGCTGCATGAATTAAAAATTCATGGTATGTGGTATATATACACGGTGGACTATTACTCATCAATTAAAAACAACAAATTCGATAATTTTATAACAACATGGATGTATTTAGAAGAAATCATATTAACAGAAACAAGCCATAAAGAAAAAGGCAGAAACCAAATGGTTTCACTAATATATGAGATATAGTGAAAAAAATAAACAAAAACCTTGAGGAAAGTCAAAACAAGCTAAGCACCAAAATGAAGTGCACAACTATGAGCAGGAGGGGAAGGGAGGGGAGGATCAGGGGGGCAAATCCCTGAGATTACAATGTTGTGAAATTTATATATAAATAAAAATTTTTTTAATTAAAAAAATAAATAAAAGAGTAGCACAAAAGAAAAATAAATAAAAATTCATGGTATTGCTATCAGAAACAACTATGTAAAGTTTACTGACAAGGGAAATTATGCACAAAGAAATATCCAAGGTTACCCTACTAAGAGCTTTAAGAACCTAATTTTGAACACAGGTGTATTTAAGATTCAGTGCTTTACTATGTATTTTAAAAATTTTATTCCCTAAGTTTGGGATAGGTATGCTAGAGACTGCAAGTAACATAAAGGATCAATATCTGTCCTTTTTCTTGCCATTTCTTCCTCCAAAAGTTTACTTTACTTGTTTGATACATTGGAGTTCAGTATGAGGTTTTTTTTCTTCTCTTATGATTTATCACCTTATAAATGGAAAGATTTATAAACCATTTTCTACATCATGCTGCCTTCAAAAAAATATGCACAGTTGTATTTGAATTTATTTTGAAAGAATTGAAAAAATATTGTGATTAGAGGATACTCCCTAAGCTGTGGAAGAGGTAAGAAAATATTAAGTAAATGTTTTTGCAGCAGCAAGAAAATCTGTGGTATTTAACCCCTCTAAAAATAAAAAGTGAGATTCCCTATTCTGAAGGAACCTAAGCAAGCTCCTGAGTATAGGGACCAAGTAAGAGTAGTTCGCAACTGTATGCTTTATAGATGCTGGGGGAATAAATGAATAAACAAGAGTAAGATCTCTTGGAGGGGAAGAATATTCTGAGCATACCTCTAGTAAGTGGTAGGTGGTTGGTAATTCAGCAAACATTAATTGAGTACTTGGCATTGTAGGAAGAGAAACAATGAGCTTATCCCAAGGGCATGGTTAGATCACAGGAGACAGGTGTTCATATATTTGTTCTATCTTGGTAATCTCTTGCAGGTGATGCCCCAAAGGACAAAACAGAAATGTCCTCTTTGGGAAATATTTCTTGATTATACTTATGAAAGACTGGTGGTTTAAATGGACTACAGGTCCCATCTACTATAATAATAATTGGTCATATTCAATATATGTATTTTTTTTTCTAGAATTCTAATAATGATCAGGGGGATGCCTAAGAACTGTCATGTACAGTTGTGTTGCATTCTAGAAAAAATTATTTGACATCATAGTTCATATTCATTTAACAAATTCAGCTTCATCTGACTTATCCCATATTTCTTTAAATAATTTATTTTTATTTTTCTTATTGTTTGCTTACATAGCTTGTGTTTGTAGGTATGATCCTCCCCCCGCATCCCCCCTCTCCTTCCCAGGGGACAGCAACCCAGGCTGATCAGTTTTCCATGAATATTCTTAGGGCAAGTGGCCTTTCTGAGCATGTCAGCAAACTTCCTTTTGGTCTGGTGTGTGGAGTGGCTCCCCACATTTCCCACTGACACTTCTTTGTGACCTTGTTCCCCATGGAGATGGGGGGAGGGTCTCCTTGCTCGTGTTGAAAGTGTCTATGGGTAGGGAGCCAAGCCCTGGCATCAGAAATGTTGTTGGTGTTTCCTGGTGACATGTCCTCACTCTCATCCACAACCGTCTTGTGTCCTGGAGTTCTAACCATGCTCTCTTTGGGCACGTGATGGGTGTGTTCTCAGTTCTCTTTATTTCTCTGTCTCTTCAAGTATATCCCATCTGAGTTGTTGTTTTTCTCATTCAAGCAGTGCAGCGGGAATGAACTAGAAGGGAACCTACCTGCGCCCCGGCTGCACTCTGTGGGTTTGAGCGCCTCTTATCCAAGGCCTCCCCCTCCACCTCCAGTCTGTGGACCCGAGAGGGGCTGTGACCCCTACCACCTGGATTTGGAGCTGGAGGGGGCTGGAGACGGCTGGAGGGGGTGAATCCCTGGGC
The DNA here is from genome assembly GCA_004024945.1 of Uropsilus gracilis. Classification (NCBI taxonomy): domain Eukaryota; kingdom Metazoa; phylum Chordata; class Mammalia; order Eulipotyphla; family Talpidae; genus Uropsilus; species Uropsilus gracilis. Next base: position 23,989 of record PVHY01003205.1, read on the forward strand.
TCTGGCCCCTGGGTCTCGCCAGCTTCTCCTGGAAGGGAGTGGAGTGCCCCTTACCCATTATCTCATATTTCACCACAACCTGTAAATACAGTAAGTTTTAGAGTTTAAAATGTTGAGTCTCAAAAACATTTAGTAATTCACCAGAATCATTCTTGAATTAAGTGATACACCAGGATTTTAATGAATGCAATCTAATGTTGCTTTTCATGCTTTTTCCATTGCCCGCTATTCAGGTTTTAAAAGCAAGGTGTTTTTTCTCTCTCAAGAGTCTTACACTCAACCATAGTAAGAAAAATATATCAAAACATTCTAAGTGCTGCGCCGAAAACCTAGCTGCTAAATGAGGAAAAGATCAAGTTTAAATTTTCTATTGAGACACATGCAAAGAATGGTAGAGGGTCGGTCTCTTCTGAACTGTTAGCAGCAGGCCTTTCAGCTCTAATCGCAAAACTTTAGCTTTGTCTTGGGAGAAGGAGCATTCTATCACTGGTAGGTCATCTTGCATGAACAGAAACAAGATATAAAAATAAGTGAAGTCCTTGAAGACTTGTCTTTTTCATTATTTATCCTAGGTCTCACTATTTTTGCCTGTGGAACCGCAGGCTCTCGTTGCCCAGGGTACCAACTCAAGCAATGCCCAGCCTCAGCTTCCCAGGTAGCTGGGATTACAGGTGCACGCCACACACCCAACTATTTTTTTTGGAACTAGATCTCGCTCCGGGCCCCAGGTGGGACCGCGATCCCTAGCCCCAGCCACTTTATAGGCTGAAGCTTCCGTGCCCGGCTCTATTATTAATTTAACTTCATGATAATATGATGATAATCTGTGGAATTACTTTTGGGTCGATATTTTTGTTGTGTGTTTTTTCTATATTTTTGGTAAATATACCAAATACCCTTCAATGAGAACTTTGAGCTAATGGAATCTGAATAGCTACAGCTGTTTGGCTGGTACAGAGGATTAAATTCTAACCTTGTGAGCGTCTTCTGTGTCACACACAAAAGTAGAAGTTGAGAACTCTTCAGCGTTTTTAGTGTTGAGCTGTAATTGGTAAGCCTTTTGTGAGTATAGTTTCAACCCTGGAGGATGTAACAACCCCTTAACTACCCTTCAGAGCTCCTAGTTTCTCATCCAGGATGAAGCTTTGACAATCATTTAGATAATTGTGCAGCCAGATTCTCACGTGGCAAAATAGTCAGGGTCAGGAGGGAAAAAGCAACCTGACAACTGTTAAAGAAATTGCAGTTTGGAATTTGAAATATTTGGCAATCTTGTTTATGTATGAAAAAAAGATGTGTATCCGTATATTTTCTATGTCCTTGTATATATAGTCGGAAGTTAAAATGTTTGTATGCATTCATGGAACTTTTAATTCCTCTACTAAATATAGACCAACTTACTTGGGGGGTACATATTGCAGGTTAGTTGATAAATGCCTAGTGTTGAGATGAGCTAAGATAATTCTGCTTACACATACATACACATCTCCTGTTTACCCTCACACAGTTTATATCTTTGAACAAATAAAAATATATTGTTTGCATACATGAATTGTGCTCTACGCACATGTAGTATTTGTAACAGTGTTCATTTTTAGATTTGCATTTATACACTTAGCTGAACTACACAAAATGGTGTTCCTTGGCTCTCCCACCACTACACACTAACATTTAAGACATGAAAGTTCTGATTACAGTTTTTTGTATTGTTGTGCTGTTGTTTTGGCAAAGAACCGGAATAATCCATTTCCTCATTCTCTTGATTCCCACACTTTGTGTTTCCACCCTTTGTAAGGGTTCAGATGAAGGGGCTTGGACTGTTTTTCCATTAGCAAAGGTAGAGGGATGGGTGTTGCATTCAGGCCCAGCTGGAGAGAATAGGCTGAAGCCAGAAGGGTGGTGATAGCTCTGAGGCAGGGCAAGAAAAGACATGTAAACTTCCTCTGTAATGCCCCTCTCTCTCTGATTCAGCTGCAGCTTCATCTTTCTACATGACTCTGCACTCCATATCTGTGCAAAGGCCTCTTCTTTCAGTGGAACAGATCCTTGAAAAATATGAGCCCGGATCTTTTATTCAAACAGTGAAAACAATAGGAAGGGAATAGAATTGAGTCTAAGTCGTCATTCCAAAAGCCAGGAAAATTACACCATGAGAGATGAACATTTCATTAAAAATGAAACAAGTAGTCCATTTTATACACATTTCCAATACAATATTTAAATTGTATTCCAAAATGCTAGTGAGACAGTAGTAGCCAAGATTTCTCCAATCCTTCTGTCTCTTGCCTTCTGATTCCATCCTCCCCAAAACACTGCTCCTACTAGAAAAATAAAATAACCTCAAGTCATCTGCACTGGCAGAATGCATAAACAGAAATCCAAAATAGTTAGTGTAACACCTGGCAAGAAACTTACGGAGAAGGACCACCTCATCCCTAAGATATTCCTTGGTGCAGCAGGAAATATTTGTGGTAATGATGCAAAGGAATTAATTGCCACTAATCTCAAGAACTCCTGAATTGGCTAAACAATTCAAAAATCTTGACTCGTGAACTAGCACATGGTATGATAAAATTGGGAGTTTACCAAGAACTACAGCTTGAGTTTAATGTTTGGAAGACTCTGGGCAGAGTGGGGATTATTCTATAGCTGCTCGTGGGCATTCACCCTGGTTACTGCTTAAGACTTTAGTCCCTTCTATGCTACAGCGTGGATGCCGGTTGTTCTGCACAGTCATCAAGAAGTGTCACTGTCACATCCACTGACAGGCATGACAGGCACCACCCTCTAGGGAAAGGTGTGAGCAGTGATCCTATGGAAACAAACAACCAAGGGAGAGCAGTCCGGCCCTGGTTCTTCTGTTTGCAATCCTTGCTGTCATCAAATAGGGGATGAGAAGGCCTTCTTAAATCAAACTGTGAGTTAGAGAATGATATCAGATGCTGCTTGGCAAAGGAACACACAGAACAGTTCAGAGAAGGATATAATAAAATTGTTGTGGTTGAGCAAATATCCTCATTCCTCTGGTTTGGAACCCACATGGGAAACATTACTTTCTGTTGTTGTTTCTAGCAAGTCTTAATAGCAATGCATTTCCACTAGCATCCAACATTTACACTTCATTTAAGTGGTCTGTGTGTGGTGGTAGTGTTTCCTAATTATAAACAAAAACTTTGAACCTCTGTACCAGAACTCAAAGCTATTTGCCTGCATTGCAAATGCCCTTAGCACCCAGGCTATTTTGCCTCTACTCTCTCCTATCCTGAAACGAAAGCCACAAAGCGCCTCTTGTCAAGTGTCACTTGTGTGTGAGATAAGTGCACTACAAGCTGGCATCATTGAAGAAAGGACCAGACAGGCTGCTCTGATTTTCTGAGGTTGTCATAACCATCCTCTCCACCCTATGCTTAAGGCTGAGATGATACTGGTTATTCAAGCCAGCTGAAGAAATCAAATATTTGTAAGATGCTTTCTCTTGTACTATTTCCATTTTAGTTTGAAAGGGAGTTATGGTGTTGAAATTTATTACATCAGATATGGAATACACTAGGTGTTAGGCTGTCTTGCACTAACAGCTTTCTGTAAAAGTGATCAGCAGCGACTTCATCCTTAAGCATTTGAACTCTAGTGCTACTACAGAACTGTGCATCAGGGAAAACCTGAGGCATGATGTTATCTTCCATTGATTGTTCAGCTTAACATTAAGCATTCAGGTGTGTGTGTGTGTGAGTGTGTGTGTGTGTGTGTTTCTCACATTTGTCTTCCCAGGATTTGGATTTAATACGTGTTTGGCCAGGTCAAGGGGAGATAGAAGTATTGTAGTAGCTACAGATTTTTGTTTCCCTGCCTGGGTCCTCTTTCCATTTCCCTGCTGAACACTGGCTGCATGTGTTTGATTGATAGGCTCTCAGAGGGCCTATGAAGAACCCTAAAATGCTCTGGTTCGTTGGCTTCTAACTGGAAGTTTGGTCAGGTTTCATCCTTCATTTATACAGAAAACATTTCCTAAGTCGCTGCATCCCAGGCTCTGACCCAGGCCAGGCTGCAGCGTTGGTTCAAGATGAGATACTGTTTGCACTGGGTGTGGGGAAAATAGTACAGCTTGAGTAGAGTCACAGGTTCCCAGAGCCCTCTCAAGTGATCCCCTATTCCTCTAGTGACCTTCTCCCTGGAATGCTTCTAAGCTCCAAGTTTCTCTTGATGTTTATGCTCAGATATTTGTACTCTAAATAAGAAATTTACAAGGTAAGAATAAAGGGACAAGTTTCCTTTCCCACAATTGACTGTCTTCATAGGCCACCAGGGAACTGCTAAGTTCATGAACCCAGGATATTTTATTCTCTTTCCTCCTTGCTTAATATTTTACACAAACTTATAGTATAAATTATAGTATGAAGGTTAGCGATTCTTTGTGCTATGGTGTGCATACACACCCACCCACCCAATCCCCAACCCCCAAACCTGAATATACGTGCTCCAATCCTCAGTTTCTTGGTGCTTTGTAAAGTCAAGCTTCTCCTTTTACTTGTGAGGAATAGCCTATAAACTTATAAGGCCTGAATAAGAGCACTTGCTTATTTTGGGTTTAAAGGCATCTCAGTTCAGAGGCCGCTATTACTGAGTGAAGTGAGAAGTGAGTTGAATTTGCCCTTCCCATTGTTTCTTTGGTTAAGGGTAGAGTGGGGTGAATAACAGGGTTAGAGCTTGAGTTCTTGAGTTGATAAGCTTGGCTTTCAGGAGGCTTGGGTGTGTATTTCTATGACTCTTCTGGAACACCTAACACAAACTGCTGCCCAAAGCAAACCCTATTACAACCTTTAAGCAATCCTGCATGTTGATTAAAGAGAGAAGCTGTTTCCCAGCGTTCAGCCTCCTCTGGTTCTGGCATGTCAGCACTTGCCTTCTGTTTTTTCCATTGCACTCCTCCCCAGCTCAGCCACAGGGGCCCCACCTCTCCCAGGATCAGGGTATGTGACCCTGGAGTCCAGACAGCCTTGCACATAAATCTTCGTGGTCCACCTGCATTTCATCTGTCAGCAGTTGACCCTTTCTTCTCTGTTGCCTGTGTTATTCCCACACATTGGTAAGGCAATCCTGAATCTCTGTGGGCCACTGGAAATTTATGCTGGTCCTATTCCATCCCTAGGTCTTCATCTATCTTGTCCAGTTTCATTGCCTGCCATACCTAGACGTCTGCTCTATGGAATGATTTCATGAGAGCAAATAGCAGTAGAAAAGGAACCATATCACAACCACTGACAGTGTCTGAACTTACTCCTTCTCCACCCCTGCCCCTAACAGACTTTAAAGCAGCTGATGTTACCAGGAGTCAGGTCAAGATCCAGAACCAGACAAGGCAGGGAATCAGAACCAGAGTGTTTAGTTGCCTTGAAGAAGATATGAGCTATATTCAAAGATTATCTGTCCTTTCCTTGATTTGCAAGTGGAAACTTCCTCTATGGAAAATTATGGTATATTTGTAGGAATGCAAATGATACAGTAATGCACACTTTTTAGTTTCTGCTAGGTGCTATCAGTGCAGATGTTCAAGGGCATGGATTCGTGCTGTTTGTTCTATTTATTAGCTTAGTGATCTTGGGCAAGTTAATCAGTTGCCCCATCTACAGAAAAAAAAAAAGTCATATAGCAATTACCAGGAGTTGTTCTGGGAATTAAAAGGCATCATATAAAGTTGCACTTTCAAAGTGCCCAGCCACATAATAAACAATCAATAAACACTAACTTAATTGTTAGGGAAATGGGATCCTTAAATGAGGAAATAACAATAGAAAAGAATGCAAATAGCACAGATCCATGAGTCCTATGACATTTTGGAGAAAGGGGTAGGTATCGAAGAGGGTAGACTGGGAGCAGAAGAATGAGTGAGACCAATTAGATAACTGATCTGGGTAAGCTCACATTTTTCTGCAAATTGTGGGAGGTTATAGCAGAAGAAGAATGGAGCTGGGGATTAGAAGAAATGACTTTTGTTTTCTGTGCTTTCTCAACAAGAGCTTGGGCACACCACCAGTCCTTGATCCCTTGCTTGTAAAAATGGTCAGGGAATACTGATCCTGTACCTGCCTCTCAGGGTTGTTGAAAGGAACATGCGAAACAGGTCACATAAAAACGTTTTGAAAGTGGTAAAATGTGACACAAGCATGAGATCATTTTTAGATCCTTGAGTTTAGAGGGGACCCCAGAAGAATTTGAGCTGATAGGACTGTAGTTTTGTAACCCAAATGACATGGTGCTAGAGAAGAGGCACTGGCAACCGCTGTGAGGTCAGGCCCAGTGTTAGGACATCTTCCCAGCCCTTCTCCAGCTGCCTGGAATATATTCTTGGGACTGCTCTTCAGGGTACCCAAGTCAGTACAGAAATCATACACACAGTAACAGCTATAATGGTAAATCGCAATAACAATAGTAAAACATAACCCTCACCACTTTTTTGGCACTGACAGTACATTTTGACATTTTACATACCTTTTCCTCCTTAGTTCTCCAGGTATATCATGAAAAGCAGCTGCTATCCCCAGTTTTGACATAGAGAAATAATTTACCTGGTTCCCTGTAGCTCAGTAAGTGGCAGAGCTGGGTTTAACTCAAATTTATCACCAAAGTTTGAGCCCTTTGTGTCATTTTGCTGTTCATCTAAGGAAAAAAAAAAGTTCTTTCCCCTAGATCCTTTGCCAGGCTACCTATGTATGGCTAAGCATGAAGTTGAGTTAGGAACTAAGATGGCTGGTGTTTAGGTAGTTTCACTTCCTTTACTTCCAGCTCTACTGTAGGAAAATTTAGACCCCACATCATTTCCCTTTCACCAACCATACTGGGGTCTAACAATAAGAATATCCTCTTAGACTGTTAGCTTTCTTCTGGATTTTATATATTCATTGTTTTATACATCAATACAAGCTCTTGAAAGTGGCTATTATTCCTGTTTTACTCTGAGAAAGCCAAAGCTACAGGAACTCCCCAGCCAGTTATGAGAGAGCTATGTATCTGACTAGGACATTACAACTATGATCAATAAAAATAATGAAAATTTAGAACATGCTTATATCCTGCAGACAGCCAATAAGAACTGGAGTGATATTCATAGATTAAATAGTTGTGCTTGCCTATGCTTAAAATGATAAAATGACTTCTATATCACATCGAAATAACCAAATCCTGAAACTGGCTTGGAAAAGGAAAGATTTATTCTTGAGTAATAAGCCTGGAATGGAAGGAAAGGGAAAATGAGCTATTAAATTCTTATCACACCACAAAGGTTTCTGAATGTCAGATGTTAAACTCTTCTACATTCAACAGGAATTTTGCTATGAATCTTCAGACCCCTAGGGTACCTTTCCTGTGTGTGCCAGTCAGCTTCATGGTTTTGTATTTTAAATAAAGCTTTCCCTAACATTCACAGCTCCTCTGGCCCTTTCTGCTAGGAGACAGGCATAAAGAAATTGTGTACTATGCCCCTGCATTTTTGTTTTCTTACACCTTTTTCTAACTGTGTGCCTTACCCACCCCCAATCTTCAGAAGTATAAAGCCAAGGTAAAAAGCGCTTTAAAAAAAAAAAAAAAAAAAAAAAAAAGCTCTGGGGAAATATGCAAATGACAGAAATGTCTGTGGGAAAATTAAGGGAAGTGAAATTCAGCAAGAAAGAAACTCATTGATGTTGTGATGAAACGTTGTCACTGGAGATGATGACAAATTAGAATCGGTTCCCATGGGGACCAGTGCACTACCTACTGATCATTTGACCCATGGCTGGATGTTGGCTAGCCAAAGAATTGACCCAAAAGATGACAAGATGGTTTTAGTCCCGTTGTCTCATCAGCATTCAGGAACCCCTTAGGGGATGAAGGGGAAAGGATAAAGAAGGATAAAAGATGAAAGCTGAGCTGTGGAAAGAAAATGTTTTTAATTACACTGAGGAGGATTGTGGGTCCACCTGTAGCTTTTTGTTGAGAATGTCCTTTGTTTTCCTCCCGTCTGCAGGGATCATGGCAGGATACAGACCCAGAACTGCCTGGCCTCTTGGAAGGTTCCACATTGGTAGCCAGTCCTCTTTAGTTGAACGGATACATTTAGAATTTAATCTCTCTGTGGGCTCTCTTTACTATAATAGATTCTGTTATGCTTGCTGAGCAACCTGGATTTGGTTGGCATGCTAAAAGAGATTGCTTTGAGTCAGAGAGAGAGGAAAAAATATCCCGTGGTGGAGCATGAGTTGAGATTTCCAAAGAGAGTCTCTATCACATTCCTTGTCAGGAGGGCCAAGGAGGTCATCTCAGGCAGCTGGGTCAAGGGAGGCCAGCGCACACCTGGGAGGGAAGAGGTCCAGATATTCTATATGCCTCCATTTCTTCACTTATAAAATGGGCGGTAAGATTTCATCTTACTGTCTTATAATAACAGATAACTTAATTCAGAGGGAAATTTAGAGAAAAAGATTAACTCTGAAATCCAGCTTTTGGAAGAAAATTGCAGAAGAAAAGTAGTTGTTCTCTGTTCACTTTCCAGATTCTGATAAACTGACAAACCTCTTGGGGTAGCTAGAACAATTTAAGTACTTATGCTATAACTGCAGCCATCTAAGGCAGGTGATCATAAGTAGGCATTGTTCCTGCAGAGTGTATTATTTCAAATTTGGCTCAATTCCCTTTTTGTATCAGTGGTAGGACTTACCAGTTCTTAGCCTTATTTGGGGTTGGTTTTCATAAGAGGTTGATTTTCTTAAGAATTATGAAGCAGTGTAAAAGAAATCATACTAATTATTACAAATTTATTATTTTCAAGTAATGAGATTCAGCCAAGAATTTCAAAGTGCTTGTTAAAATGGGTCTAAAAAGAAGGGGGGAGCCGTCAGTAGGGCAGGTTGTTGGTCAGGGTGTATTCCATGTGGAAACTCACACTTAGAAAGGCAGACTACCAGTGGATTTGGAGCCTACCTCTACTACTTGATAGCTTTGAGACCATGAGCAACATGGTCTTATTTAAAGTATGGTATTTAAACATCCATGTTCACTTCCAGTCCTTTGAAGGATTGCATTGATAAATGCTATGAGGTCCTTAAAATAGTGCCCCACACATAGTACCTCACAGAAGTCAGCAATTTTTCCCTAACAAGGCAAGGTGAGATGTCATAACATGAAAGACTGTGGAGTTTCTGACGAAGAGACGTGACTCTAAATAGAGGGAGCTTGCTAGTTTGAATTCTTTTGTCAACTGTCATGTGTGACTGGGCTCTGCATGCAAGTTTCTGCCTCCACAGGTCCCCTGAAGCCCTCCCTAACCAAGAAACTGAAACAGTATTCCCTCTCCCCCTCATCAGTATCAACCACCCCAGCTAAGGAATACTTATTCCAAGATTAGTCCTGGGCTCTCCGTGTCTTGGTCAATGATGGTAACAGGAGTTCCACTCTCCAACCTGTATGAGAGATCATATATGTTATTTCTTGCCACCACTGCAGCTTCTCTAAAGTTTGGTTTGTCTGCATCACCAGAGCTTGGTAGGTGAATATGCAGCTTATAAACAAAACTGCCCTGAGTATGAGTATGCAAGTGATTTTCATTTATTTTGTGACTCTGAGCTAATTACTTATCCTCAATGATGTAAAATGACTACACCTAGACTGTAAGATCCTATGTATATGGAAACAACTACTGCATGGAAGCTATTATGTTTTCTGAACAACCTTGCAATCTCTGCACAGCAGGTTTTTCATCCAGAGGCTACAATCTTGATAATTCTGGTGATTAAGATGGAGTGCCTGAACCTGGAGCAGAGCAGCTTTGTGTAGCTTCAGTGTGTTTATTTGAAGGTGAAATCCAGCCTACCCTGTGTGTTTCAGCTACTAGTTGCTGCATAACAAGCCAGCCCAAATTTGGTGACATAAACAGCTATTTCATGATCCTGACTGATGCTGTGGGTCAGGAATTCAGTCCAGGCACTGCAAGAGCTTATCTCTGTTCCAAGATGCCTGAGGCTACATGGGGGGAGGGGATGCTGGAATTGACTTGAGGCTTCTTAACTCATATCCGGAGCCCAAGCTGGGTTAACTTGAAGACTTGCTCAGCTGGAGCTGCCAGCCCAGCACTTAAGTGTGACCACTTCCTGTGTCTTGGACTTACTACAACTGGTGGCTGAGAGCATTCCAGGAGCGATGGGCAGAAGCTAGACACTGCATGACCTTGCCTTGCAAGTTAAATGAATCACCTTTCCTATACTCTCAATAGAGATCAGTTGCTAATTAAGGAGTGTGGGTAGCAGGAACAGAGACTCTACTTCTCAATGAGGAGTGTTAAAGAATTGCAGCATATTTTTTTTATATAAAACTAACAGTTTTATGGTTCTGTCTTGTGTTCTTTTAGGGACTTCATTTCTAATACAGCAAAGCAGCCAATGTAGTCTCATTGCAGCTATTTAATGCTGCCACCATCTAACAAAAGCAGCCACATGAAACAACATATAAGCAAATGACTGTTTCAATAAAGCCATGCAGTATTCTTAATTTTATACAGTGTATATGTGTATGCATGTGTTTGTGCTTTTATGTCTTTGAAAGGCAGAAATGGAATTTCATCTCATTTTAGAAGTTAATTTGTGAACTGTGAATATTATTTAGAAATTCAGTCCCTTTCTATATACTTTAACCTGTTATAGAACACTTGTTCCAAAGGGCAGTGAAGGGGCCTATGCTCTTGATCTGTGTTTATAGAAAGTTAGTGACATTTATCTTACCCGAGAACCTAAAAAAGACAAAACTCATTTAGATGCCATTTCTGGAAATACATATTTTGTATTTTAAAAAGAAGTATTCCATGATTTTAAAGACATTGTTAATCTTTTAGGCCTAAAGATTGATGAGTTTCAGTGGTGAATTTATATTGAATTCTTTTTTCTTTTCTTTCTTTCTTTCTTTCTTTCTTTCTTTCTTTCTTTCTTTCTTTCTTTCTTTCTTTCTTTCTTTCTTTCTTTCTTTCTTTCTTTCTTTCTTTCTTTCTCTCTCTCTCTCTCTCTCTCTCTCTCTCTCTCTTTCTTTCTTTCTTTCTTTCTTTCTTTTCTTTCTTTCTTTCTTCCTTTTTTAAATTTTTTTTCATCTGCCTAGGATGCCAGGCAGGGTTCAAGGTGCTAAAGATATAGAGATGAACAAAAAGATACATGGAACCTGACCTTACAGAGCATATGGTCTGCTACAGTTACCAGATGTTGAACAGTCAAATTAAAATGTAACATGTGCACTAGGAGAGGGCAAGGCAGGCCACTATGAAAACAATACATTTGTTTTCTTAAGGTGACCTGTTTCTCATCTTCAGCCATTTATCAGATTTAGAATGCAGCTAGGGATTGCTGCATTAGTACAGAATGCTGTTTAAAAATTACAGAACATCTACTAATGATAAGTTTAACATTCCTGTCTTGAGTAACATTTAAAAAATATAATAGACATATATTATGGCCCCTTTCTTTCAAAGAACAAAATAGAAATTAATAAATAATGAATTTTGCTGGATTTACCCCCACCCCTTTAAGGTCCCATGCTACATGGAGGAAGAACTAACCTGGAGAAACAGCTTGGAACCTATTTGACTGACTTACAGTTGGGATAATGACCCTTGATGTTCACCTTTGGGTCAGCTAATTCTTGATTTTGAGAAGTTGTTTTGTACATTGTATGGTTTTCAAAACTATGGTGGTCTACTACTGCTCTACTTGTTCACAGCATTCTATACCAAGTTATGGCAAAATGGTCTCCATACTTTGTCAAATGTACTTTAGAGCTCAAACTTTGCAGTGGTAGAAATTAAACTGGGTGTGGTGGTGCAGGTCTGTAATCCCAGCTACCTTGGAGGCTGAGGCTAGGGATCACTTGAGTCTGTGGGTTTGAGACTACCCTGGGCAACATAGCGAGACCTAGTCTCAAAAAAAAGGGAAGAAATTAAAATAGGAAATTAGACTTTGTACATTTTATTGCAGTGACCTCAGTAAGGAAAACCTACGTTCTAGAAGAATTCTGTGTCAGAAGAGTTGGGCTGCAGGTGGACTTGTTAATTTTTGAGATGCAGTTCCTCCTTTGGACACATTAAATTGAATTTGGATAAGCCATTATAAAATTAAACATTACACTCATACTCTTGTTATGTCCAGACATTGCTCTCAAGTTACCGTTTGTGAAATGTTTAATGAGGCTGAGGACCTGAGTTTTTAACTTGAAACTCTGAAGTTTCTGGATCTCACTGGAACAAAATCAAATTTTAAATTGTCTTGAAAATCACAAATGAAGACATTCTGTTTTGGCTTTATGTTCTCAGCCTGTAAGCTATTGGATTGTGTGAGATGCATGACCCAAAGGAGATGATTAGTTCTCCTCTGGCGTGCCAGTAATGAATAGTTCTACAAAACCAATTAGCTATAATTCTATCAGTCATTTCATTTGGGTAACATTTTGTTTAAGGGGAAGAAAAACAACACTTTTCCTTGGAGATCTGTAATTAAGCTGTGATATTTGATGGGAACAATGGAGGAAAGAGCAGTATGCTTATCAATTTGCTCTTGTTATTCCCTCATGAAAGTAAATTATGATGAAGTGTTCTGTTCACAGCAGTTAAGAAAGACATTTGTTCATCTAAAACCTGTAACAGACCCAAACACGAGTAAATTTCTAACTATGTATTTTGTTTCACATGGACCTGACTCCTGGGAGTTGCCTTTCACATGGAGAACTGTGATTGGTGCTCTGTGGACTTGTGCAGCAGGAGGTACTGAATATGGTTTCCCCTCCTGAATTTCCCCCTGAAAATCCAGAACCATGGAACGGTGGGGGTTTTTCTCTTCCCACCACTGCCATTGTCTTTGTAACAACAAATGCCCATGATCTTGCTGATATTAGTGTCAATAGGCTTTTCTCCTTACTCCAGTGAGGTATTTTAGGGATCAGTATTGTTCTATTTGAACGTCTGATACATCATCTGGCTGTTATAAGACAGAGGTATTATTGTTGTCTGAGTATCTATCCTTTTACGACTTCTGGACATTTTGCAATTTCTACCTCAGATTATATAGTGGAATAAGACTTGCTGTGTGTTATTTCACCTGAAATTTAATATGTCACAAATCAATTAACTTATTGGAAAATATACAGCAGATTATTATCTTGGCCTTTTGATTTATTTTGCTCACTGTTGTCCTACAGCTAGCCAAAAAAATCCGAGAGAAGTTCAACCGTTATTTGGATGTGGTCAACCGAAACAAGCAAGTGGTAGAAGCGTCCTACACGGCCCACCTGACCTCTCCCCTAACTGCAATACAGGACTGCTGCACCATCCCACCTTCTATGATGGAGTAAGACTTTACAGTTTTGTTATCGTTTAAACTAGGAATTGAAATGCTTCCCAGTAATGGTCAAAGTACCTCTTTCTTTATTATAAAAAGTATCTAGAATGTCTTTCTTAAAAGGACCCTTTAACTTTACATATATAAGTAATACTTGTTTTTTTCACTGCCACCATTCTCTTGTTTCCCTAACCCATTGTTCTTTCCTCTCTTGCCTTCTTCTTAATCTCAGACTTCCCATGGTGTTTTTTTTTTTTGTATGTTTTGTTTGTTTTTTATCACTCTGAATTGCTTTAATAGACTATAGTCCTCTTTGCAAACTCTCCATTTTGTTGAAAATGGTTCTATTTCATCTTATGGCTGTGTTGTACTCTGTGTTGTGGATATACTACATCTTCTTAACTAGTCTTTCAGTGGACATTTAGGCTGCTTACAGGTCCTAGCTATTGTAAGTAACACTGCTTTGAACATCATGGATATATGGGTTGTGTGTTGATGGTTTCATTTTCTTTGGATATATACCCAAGTATGGGAATGCTGGATCATATATCTCCATTTGTAATTTTTTAAAAGATAAATTCAGATTGCTTTCTATGATGGTTGCACCATTTTACATTCCCATCAATAGTATAATAAGTTGTTTTTCTCTGTATCCTCTCCAATACTTGGAGGTTCTTTTATAATATGTGCTATTCTCATGAGCAAGGAATGGTATCTCATTGTGACTTTAACTTGCATCTCACTTATTGGAAGTGACAATAAACATTTTTCATTTGCCTTCTTGATATTCTCTTTGGTGAATTGTTCATATTTGCTGCTCATTTGTTAATTGTATTATGTATTTCCAGTTGAATCATGAGTTTTCTTTATACCTTATATAATAATCCTTTATCCATTATATAGTGAGTAAATACTTTTCTCATTCAGTAGGTTTTATTTAAAAAATTATTTTTTACCTCTTTCTCCAAAATATTGATATTTATGTATATAGAAAAAATATTAATTGGAGTTTTTAAATTCTTTTTTTCATGCTGGCTTTGAAACCCAGTACTTTCCATACTACTTGCACAGTATAATTTAGATTAAATTAAATGTATGTCTTTTTCATTTTTAAAAAATTGAGGTAAAAGTGGTTTTACAAAAATAGGATATCTTTTATTTTAATCATCTTGTATTTTCTTTCGACTATTTAATTTGATTTCTGTTTTAGTTCCCTTGCCACAGGGATTGAATCATCAAAAATATCTTTGTTATTGATAGCATGGACCATATCACCAATGTTTGTCTTCTTTGTATTTTTGTTGTTGTTGCAGGTTTTATATCTAAATCTTTGATCTATTTGGAGTTTTTTTTGTATATGGGGATAATACATGATCCAACTTAATTTTCAAATGTGTGGGTTTTTTTCATTTTCCCAGTACCCTTTATTAGAGGGACTGTCCTCTTCCCCTTTACACAATCATAGTTGCTCTATCATAGATGCTGTATATGGATGTTTAAAGGCTCTTCATGCTATTTCATTTGATTCATCTATTTATTTTTTTGTACCAATGCCTGTTTTTAGTA
>PVHY01003205.1:38991-111816 GCA_004024945.1 Uropsilus gracilis
CTTTGAAAAATATTGCTAGTATTTTTTTTAATAAGGATTATCTTAAATTTTTATAGATTTTTTTTTTTTTTTGTGGGAGGACAATCATTTTGATTATATTGGTTCTCCCCATCCATGAGTTTGGGCTATCCTTCCATCTCCTTAGGTTTCTTAACCCCCCAAGTTAGGTTAATCCTGAAATAATTAATTCTTTTTTTTTTTTTTTTTTGGATTTTGGATACATGATTGCATAATTACCCCCCACCCCACCATGCTCCCTCTGGTCTCATTGCCTTCTTTCTTTTTGTTTGTCCATGTTTAGCCCCTTAGTCTTTTTGGTCTTCCATTTCCTTTATTTCTCAATATCTTCACTGGCTATTCCGCACGCCTTTGGCTTGCACCCCTGTTTCTTGTTTCCTGGTGGCTGCTCTTTCTGTTGTTTTCTGCCTCTTTTTGCTGCTTCCTTCCATTATGTTTTGGGTCTTTAGCTTTGGGGACTGGATCCCCAGTCTTGTATTTTGGTATTGCTGCTCCTCTATGGGGACAGTCTTTGGCTGATGGTGGGTCTCCAGGTCTTCTTTTTAAGATCTTTGCTGTTAGGCCACTGCCTTTTTTTTTTTTTTTTGGGGGGGGGGGGCTAGGTCTTGCTATTTTTGCCCATGGGCCCCCAGGCTCGAGTTGCCCGGGGTACCATGGACTCAAGTGATCCCCAGCCTCAGCTTCCTGGGTAGCTGGGATTACAGGCATGCGCCACCACACCCAGCTATGTTTTTTTGGAACTAGGTCTCACTGTGTGCCCCAGTCGGGACTCGATCCGTGATCCCCAGCCCCAGCTGCTTCATAGGCTGAAACTTACAGGCATGCACCACCGTGCCCAGCTACCTACTTAATTCTTTTTGAAGCAATTTTAGGTGGCGTTATTTTCTTCATTTCTTATGCTTCTTATTCATGATATGTATAAAGGCTGTGGATTTTTCTATGTTGATTGTGTAGACTGCAGAGGAGTGATATTTAAAGATGTATGATCATGTTATTCTATGTACAAAAAATTCTTGAACCATCCCTGCTCACTTTTTTTTTGTCTTGTGGGGATTCAGATTCAGAAGTTGCTTGAATAAATAGTTAACTATGTCTAGTAAGTTGAATTTTGTCATGTGCAACTAATCAGTTATGATAGTCTCACTGATTCTAGTAATTCGCTTAATTTAATGTTGTTTCAAATAATACTTAAGCAGAATTAGTATCTGTGGGGAAAGGATTTTTAATTTATTGGCCTAGCGATATTTATGTGGGAAAGATTCAGAGCCATGTGATTCTGAAAATTGTAGCAGAAAGAACACTTATCTGGAAATATAGAGAACTTCATTTTAAATCTATCTTGATCTCTAAATTAGCTGTATGACCTTAAGTTATTTAATGTTTATTTTTATGTACACTTTTCTGTCAATGAATAATATCTACTACACCGATTTTCTAGGATTATTTATAATAAGAGAAACATGTTAATGTAAACTAAAAATTATGAGTGCAGAAGTTATCTTATGGTATGCTTTATTCCTTTTTACACAGTAAGTGCTCTTGAGATTATGCAAGAGGGTGGATGCAGCATACTTTTATTCTGTTTTTTCTGGTTAAATGGTATTTTGCTTCCACAAGCACATTCTTACTTCTCATCATTTCTTGGTGTGTTGCATAGGTAGCAGAGCATCCTCAAGCTTTTTTACTTCTCAGTCTTAGTGATGTTAAAATAAGCCTTTCTCTCTGATTTACGCTGCCTGCAGCCAAAACCAGCTCATCCTACTTCTTTACTAAATTAAATGGAAAATGTATGCAATTCAGAACAAGATTGTCTGGATATAAATTCTACCTTGAGCACTTAATATTCAGATGATCTTGTATATTTGATGCCTTTGAACCCCCTGCCTTCATCTCTAGAATGAGAATAATATTGAATAAAAGGTGTTGAATATGGAGTGAAATCAGATGTGGATATATTTTGTAAACTGTAAAGCTCTGAACAGACATTAGTCATAACATGTATACTTTCATGCATAGTGAATATTTCATTTTTGCTTATTAGGTTTCATCAAAGGCGATGTTATTTTCTTTTATTAAGGTTCAATTGATATATCAGTTCCAGGTGTATATGATTTAATATTTCTGTGTTTTACAAAATGATCACAGTAAGTCTAGTTACATGTTAATTTTTCCTTGTGATGAAAATTCTAAGATTTAGTCTCACAACGTTCAGATATGAGTGAAGTCTTATGCGTCTTACATGTTGTATAGTAAATTCCCTGCCATTTATATATTTTGAAAATGTATGTCTGTACCTTTTGGTTACCTTCACCCATTAACTTTTCCCCAATCTATTCTCTGTATTTATGAACTTGGTCTTTTGTTTTGTTTTTATTTTCTACATGTAAGTGAAATTACACGTATTTGTCTTTCTGTCTTATTTCACTTAGCATAACATCCTCATGGTCCCTTCGTGTTGTAGTAAATAACAAGCTTTTGTTCTTTACTATGGCTAAATAATATTCTACTATATATGCAGATATCCTACTTGTAAGAAAACTTATTCATCTACACTTGAAAATAAGGAAAGTTTTGTTTGTATTGGATATTATAGGTAATGCTGCAGTAAACCTGGGTGCAAATATCTTTTGAATTGGTTTTTCAATTTCTTCAGATAAATACCAAGAAGTAGAACTGCTAGATTAGATGGTGGGTCTGTTTTTAATTTTTTTGAGGAGCCTCCTTTCTGTTTTCCATAGTGACTGATTATACTACCAACAAGACACAAGGGTTTACTTTTCACCACATCCGCACTGACATTTATTATCTCTTGTTTTTTGATAGTTTTTTCTGACAGGAATGAAGTGATATCTTACTGTGATTTTGATTTGTGTTTCCCTGGTGATTAGTGATGCAAAGCACCTTTTCATATTCCTGTTTGCCATCTGTATGTCTTCTTTGGAAAATATCTAATCAGATCCTCTGCCCATTTTTTAATTGTGTTTTTATTATTGAGTTATATAAGTTCTTTATATATTTTGGATCTTAATCCTTTGGCAGATGTAGTTTGTAAATATTTCCCCCATTTAGTAGTTTTCATTTTGTTGCTGAGATGCCCTTTAAAAAAAAAAATTGCTATCAATAATGCTAAGCAGACGTACCCTCTTATCACACTCATAAATCAAGAGTATAGTTCAGTGTTGAACCAAAGAACAAATTATTTCCAGGACTGAGAGATAAGATAAGAGGGAGAATTAGAGCTAGAATTATACTTAAAACAATGATTCTCAAGTAACTGATTTCCTACCCAAGGGACATTCAGAAATGCCTGGAAACATTTTCAGTTCTCACAATTGGAAGGTGAGGACACTTGTTAAAGTCATACAATGAGTAGCAATATGGTTGCTACTGAACATCGTATAATACACAAAATAGCCTCTCAAACAAAGAATTATCTGGTAAAATCTATCAGTAGTGCAAACGACAAAAAAGCCTGACTTACAAAACTGAAAATAGTCATAAACTCCTAAGTGGAATAACTGTTGTAGATGAATCTAAAAACTTGACACTAATTTCTTAAAAATTAGAAATAAATGTACCCTAGTATCTCTGTCCTGTTACTTACCTACCTGATGAATCTTTGTTGATGTTTCAACAAGTATCTCAGCAGTTGGCCTCTTTCCATAGCTTTCTGTTAACTCTCCCTGTCCCATGGAAGAATTCACTGTAGCATCTTATTTATTTATCTTAATCACTGTAGCATCTTATATTTCATAAGTTTCATATTACCTCTATTACAGTGCTTAATGTATTTCACAAAAACACTAATTCAAAAGGAAGCCTGTACTCCTGTGTTTATCACAGCACTGTTTATTATAGCCAGTACATGGAAACAACCCAAATGCCAAAAAACTGATGAATGAATTGAAAAGTTGTGGTTTATTTACATAATGGAACATTATTCTGCAATCAAAAAGACTAACTCATATCACTTTGTAGCAACATGTATGGAGCTAGAAGGAATTATGCTAGCTGAAATAAGCCACAAAGCAGGAGACATACCAGATGGTCTCACTTATATGTGGGATATGGGGAAAACAAAAAGATGGGAAAAAGTTAAAATTAAATTGACAACTGAAGCATACAGAAAAGAAGAGGGAGGAAGAAAGGGCCAATTCAGAGGAGGAATGAGCACAAATAACTAGGATGACCATTCATGGGTGACATTGTGGTGGGAGAAATTTGGGGTATACAACAATGTAAGAAAATATATAATCAATAAAAAATTGAAATAAAATAAAGCTAAAGCGGACATCGCTGGTATTTTTTCTAAAAATCAGAGAGTTGAGGAGTAGAACACAAATCTAATTTTTAAAAGGGCTTCCAGATAGTCTATCATAAAACATAAATAGATAATCTTATGCTCAGTTTTTATATCTTTAAGCCCAGATAGCTTTCATGCTTTGTAAACTATTGCAGAGCATTTAACAATATGAAAAGCTTCCAAACTCACTTTTTGAATATTATACTGAGAGAAAATCAGAAATCTAACCCCATGAACATTTTACCAACTTCACCTTAAACCCATATGAAGAAGTCCTAAGTAAATTTAGTATTTGAAATCTAGCAGTGTACTAAAAACTTTAAAAAAAAAAAAAAAAAAAAGATATCCCACGGTGTGGTGAGTATACCTCCCCTGCTGTTCTGGGCAGGTATTACACACCATCCGTTTTTACCCCAGCCTCTGGCACTTGTATTGAATTACCTTTTCTAAAAAACCTGAACTAATTTGAATATGGGAATTAGTAAATAACTAGTAAATGGATATCTACTCTCAAGTAATTTTGACTATTACTGGGTGGGAGACAGTACTGAACATAAATACTATATTCAATATAAACTACAAAGGTGACAACAGCAAAAAAGGTACTGAGATTACTCAAAGAAGAGAAATAAACCCTGTGGTTGGCATCACAAAAGATTATATAAATTATGCATCTTCTTTGATCTGGCCATTTGGTGAGATACCACAAGAATATAATCAGGAATGTCATTATAGTGCCATTTAAAATAGAGAAGTTAGTAAATACCCTCAATTTCTAACAATAGGAGATTGGTTAAGGAAATTGTATCATATCCACAGAAAGAAGATGAGGTAGCAGTGATGCTGTAAAAGAGTGTTTGCTGACTTGTGACAATGCTGCCCATGCTTACTCAGGCACATAATAAGGTTTAGAAGAACTTACATGAAACTATTTGGGGTGAAGATGGTTCTTTCCATTTTAATTCTGCTGAGGTAAGAGTTGTGTTCTGAGGAGGCCATTCCCCTATTTCTGGGCAAATCCCAGAAACCTACCTTTTGGTGGATACAATAAAATGTAAAGTGCAGATTCTGCTCTTCCACAACTCCTCACTAAACTAAATGTTTAGTCTAACATTCAAAGATCTTAATGGTACTGCTTGATGGATGCATGTTGGTAAGCAAATTAGAATTACCTGGTTGCAGCTATTTGCCACAGGAAGTAGTGACTACTACCTTATCCTTCAACTGAGTCTTCTTAGCTTTCAGTTGAACTCACTTTTCAAGGAAATGTATGTAGAATTTTTGGAGTGAAGCCTGAGTAATACTTTCCTAGCCACAGACTAAACATGAACATTTTCTGAGATTATAAGGCACCTTTTAAAAGAGGATTTTAAAATAGAATTAATAGGATAAAAAAAATTCTTAATTTTCTTCTAGTTCAATATTATCTATATTCATAGATATAGTATATCCATAGGTATACTGTATTTCAGTAATACTCTATATTAAAAAATACTGGGCCGGGCACAGTAGCGCAGGCCTTTGGAGCGCAACTGGGGCTGGGAATTGCTTCAGTCTGCAGGCTCAAGACCTGCCTGGGGCAACATAGGGAGACCTAGTCTCTTCCCCACCCTCCTCCCTCCCCAATAGCTGGGCTTGGTGGTGCAGGCCTGTAATCTCAGCTACCTGGGAAGCTGAGGCTGGGAATTGCTTGAGTCTGTGGTGCCCCAGGCAAAAATAGTGAGATCTCGTCTCAACAACAGCAACAAAAAAGATACTGGTATTTTTTCCCACTATGATAATAGCAAGGTTTCTTTTTAAAATAAATATACCTCAGTCTAAAAATTGAGGTAATTTAGTGTCAAGTGAAATGAGTGAAAATATCAAGTGAATATGGCCAAGATTTTTGAAGACAATATTATAATTACTGAAGTTTCTAAAAAATAGGCTCAAAATTGTTGCTAAAGGTCTTATAAACTGTCAGATCATGGTCCTACAAAACAAAATCTTTACTTTCATGCTTCATATTGGTCCATGTGTATATGTATTATAGGGATTCCCAGGTTTGGCTCTGGATCTCATCCATTCTTAAATACCTGGGCCCTGTAAACATTCTTGAAAGTTCAGGACTGGCACTTTGGTTCTCTAGGTCAGTAATGTTTTAAGTGTACGTGGTCTGTTGACCTTGCTTCCTTTCCAAATGTACTAAAGATGAGGTAATACCAGGACAATATTTTTTATAAGTAACTTTAGCCAATGACTAATTTTCGCCTTTTGTCTTGGCCTAGAATATCATTTTCATTTTTTAAATAAAAATAATTCTATTTGTTTGTTTGTTTGTTTCACATCTTTGTATTCCCCAGGGTTCTCCTACTACCTCCCCTCCCTGACTGCTCCCACCCATTCCCCCACCCCCAGTTGTGTATTTTAATTTAGTTGTTAGGTTGATTTTGACTTTTCCTACTGGCCTCTTGTTTGTTTTTCCTGTACCCCATATATTAGTGAAACTATTTGGTTTCTGTCTTTTTCTTTCTGACTTGTTTCTGCTAATATGATTCCTTATAGTTCATCCATGTTATCTCAAATGCTTCAAATTTGTCATTTTTAATTGATGAGTAATAGTTCATTGTTTATATATACCACATCTTTTTCATCCACTCATCTGTTTTGGGACATTTGGGTTGTTCCCATGTCCTTGCAATTATAAATAGTGCTGCAATAAACATCCGAGTACAAGTGTCCTTTTGTATAAGTATTTTGGTCTCCTTTGGGTAGATTACCAGAAAAGCAATTGCTGGGTCTGTTTGGAGAAGTGTCTTTTTCATTCTTTTCCCCATTTTTGATTGGGCTTCTTGTTTTGTTTTTGCTAAGTTGTGTGAGTTCCTTGTAGATCTTTGTTATCAAATCCTTATTGCTATTATGGAGGACAAGTAGAATATCATTTTTATACATTTAATTTGATTTTTCTCACTTAAGACTTAGTAATGCATATTTTTAAAAAAATAGAATGCCATGTTTTGAGGAGAGAGGTGCTTTAAGAGCATTCAGCAGAATAAACCCTGAAGATTATACTCTGATGACAATAGAGACAATCAACAACAAAACAGCAAAAAATTATTTTGTCAGTTATTTTAGTACCTCCTCTCAAATCAGTCATTTTTTAAAAAATTCTCATGCAACAACTCTAGGTGTTTATTCATTTATTCATTTTTGTACAGAGTTCTGCATGGTGATTAGGCAATCCATCAATGTTTGTTAAAGACATGATCGGAAGAACTACTATTTTCTACTATGAAAAAAATAGTTAAGGTTGATCTTAAAAAAAACCTCTTTCAATGGTACCACCTCATGTGATCTTGAGAATGAGCTCATTCTAATCATGCAGTCAGCAATAGCAATTCCCTTTGTTTTGGGCTGGGTTAGCTAGGAAGGTGCATACCTTCCATGGGCACCCCCATGAGGATGCACAGGCACACAGAGAAGTAATTAATTCCATGGGCTAAATGTGACTCCCAGATAGGTTTATCCTGACTCCCAAGATTCTTTAAGGTTCTGAAATTTGTAACTTTTTTTCTGTTGACAGTATTGGAGGTGACACTTGGGAGATGACACTTTAAAAAAATAAAATTTTCTGTCTTTTAAAACTAGAAGATCCACCCACACAGCAACAGATAACTTCTGTGGAGAGCAGCTCTTAGAAGAAGGGCCATGCATTCTGGTCACCACAGTGCCCACCAGCCATACTCTACCCACCCCAATGCCATAGCTCATCCTCTATCTCCTGCTTGGCCCATATTAACATTTGAATTTGCAGCTCTTGATCTAAAAAGATCATAAGTTGCTAATAAATTTGACTTAAGAAGATATCTTACCCATATGTATTCCCTGCCATGCCAACTTAAAAACATGCATTCTCACTCTGTCAAGTTTAAAGAATATAGCTCCATTATCATAACACTGAGAATATCCACCCCCAAACCTAACTTGCACAGAGATGGAGTCTGTTGTGTATATCTGAAGTTCTTGTTTCATCCGTAGGCCCTGATAATGCTTGACTCTTACATAAACCAGTCAATAACTTTATCTCCTACCTCTCAATTCCTTTCTCTCCTCCTTTCCCCTATTTCTTCTAATTCCTACTTGATGTCATTTACATACATATGTATTTATATATGTATATGTTTAAGAAGAAAGAAACACTGGAAAGTTAACAGGGAGAGAAATCCTGAGAAGATGGAGTTGAATTTTTTTATTGGGGCATGTGTGTATATTTCCAAGTGCTATTGTCTTTCCTCAGTTAATTCTTGCTAACTGCCTAGTCATGGCAGAAACTGGCCTTAAGGTTGTGCAGATGAGATCTGAGGTGAGTGAATGATTCTGATGACACTAGAGGAAGTAAGTAAGCATCCAGTTTCCAAGCTCTCTAAAGCCAGCCACCTGGAGCTCAGAGACTTCAGCTCTGTAGATAATTCTCTGATATCCCTCAGGGGAGATGTACAATGCTTAGCAATTCCAACAAATGAAGAAACTCCTGGAACTGATGTCAAAGTGGATTCCTGCTATTTTACAAGGCACTCTTTAACTTGGGGCATACAGTGAGATTGGTATAGTCACAGAACTCCTCTCATTTCCCAAGAACCCAAATTTAATGCCTCTCCTGCTGGCATCCACTAGAACGGTATGAGTTCAGGAGCTAGATCTTGCATCACACAGCCTCTTCAGGGTATTGTGTTGCAGACAAAGCGACTAGCATGGGTCCTGATGCAAGAACACAGACTCCTGATTATAGTTCTTGTGAACAGCCGCTGTTATAAATCTCTGCATTCGTCAGGGCTCAGAGAAACAGAACCAACTGGAGATGTGAAAGAGAGGGATTTAAGGAGTTAGCTCATGTGATTGTGGAGATTCAAGTCAAAAATCCAGCCGGTAGCCCAACAAGCGGGAAGCACAGGGAAGAGTGGTAATTCCAATCTGCTAGCACTTATTGGGAGATGTCACTGTTTTATTGGGGTTTTCAACTGATTAGTTGAGGTCTACCCATCAGTCCACTAAATTAAATGTTGATCTCATTTTCAAAATTCCTTCACAGAAACACCCAAAATAATAGTTGATCCAATTTCTCGGTATCATGACTCAGCCAAATTGACACATAAAATTAATCATTACACACTTTTAAAGGAATCATAGAAAACTGGACTGCACACACTAACACTAATGTTGAATTTTTATTAACACTCAGCTTTAGACGGGAGGATGCCAGACTCACTCCACAAGCATGTAGTGTGTTCTAGCTCACTGCTTCTCTTTAAAAAGTTAATGCTTGTGTTAATAAGCTACCTGGAAAGAAATATAGGCTTTTCACTTTTTGCCATGCAATTGGTTGTGTATTTTGTGGTATGATTTACGTGTTGTACAAATTTCTGTATTCACTTTTCAAGTTCTTTAAGCTTGCTAACCTGATGACCCATAATATTCATACTCCTATACTCAGCTCTTAAGGATTTTTTAGGGAGTTAATCAGTTTTGTTTATTTTTAACTGGACTCAAAGATGAACTTTCTTTTTTAAGAAAAGACACATCCAGACTATTCGCTAATTTTATTTTAGAAATCACTCTACCACCATGGGCAAGAAATATCTTAAGTGGTTAATACAGGCATCCTTTCCATTTAAGTTCAGTTGTGATGCGAATTATATCAAAGTAATAGAATTCTTAGACTGTGTGGGCCTCTGCTCTGCCACTTTGCTGATCTTAGAAAGTCCACTTAACCTCTTCAGTCCTCAGTTTCCTCAACTGTAAAATAAGCAGTTTGACCTATATACTCCATATTGAACATACAGTCTTTCAAGAGTCTCTAAACAGTCTCAACCTTTTTGGGGGTATTTTATGTTTTTAACTGAAGACATTTGCCATTATAAGCAAGTTTTCTGTTGCTCAATTTTGTAAATTTTAGATTAAGTGAAGAATTCGTTTTCATCTTTTTGAGATTTTTGGGGATAACCTGGGAGATGATCTTGTATAGCAAGGGCTACAGGGTTTAAATCAGTCATTCATACATTCAGATAAAAAAAGGTTTGTGAAGTGGAAGATATATGTCAGCTAGTACGAAGTAAGAAAGGACTTTTAACATGGGAATGTGAAGGCAGAGCTTCCTGGAAAGAAAAAGCAACATGAAGAAAATTGTGACTGGAAGTGGTCAGAGCCACTAAAAGAGAAAGCTGAGAAGTTGGGCTAGTGTCACATCATAGAGAACCTCAAATCCTAGACTGAAGAACTGAAATTTTCTTCAGGAGACTTGACTATTGCTTTTGTGTCTTCATTATCTGACACATTGTAGACAATAAAGATTGCTTGCTTGAATAAAAGAATTTAAAGACTTTAAGAAAGGGGATGAAATGATAAAACATCAGATAAAGGCAATTTCCATTTCTATCAGCATGTAACCGCTAGAACACAGAGTCTGATTTTATTTATGGAGGTCAGGACAGAAGACCTGAGCTTGGCCATTAACACGCTTTGTCTTGGGTCTTGGAATGAGGAGGAATCAGTGGTTGAAGTTGAACCCTGGTCACTCTGAGTGGTTTACACCAGCTTGTAAAACTTGTCACTCTTCGTGTCCTCTGATCTTTTTCCTTGGTTACACTTGAGTTCAGAGACCCTGTCGGACTCAGCTTTGTTTTCCTCATATTGCTTGTACAAGTCCTCTGTAAATATTTGTCAAAGGACTTAGTTTGTGGCAGCAAACCTGATTTTGTCTTTAGTTTTGGAGCCCTGGTGCTCAAGATGTGAGACTTACTGAGCACAGAAATATAAGTACTTTAATGCTCACTCTTAATAGTAGCTTTCTTTTTTTTTTTTTCAACTTTTATTTATTTATTTTTTTGAGACTAGGTCTTGCTACTTTTTTGCCCATGGAACCACAGGTTCACGTTGCCGGGGGTACCACAGACTCAAGCAATCGCCAGCCTCAGCTTCCCAGGTAGCTGGGATTACAGGCACGCACCACCACACCCAGCTATACTTTTCTGGGACTAGGTCTCGCTATGTGCTCCCGGAGGGTCTCGAACTGCGATTCCTGGCCACGGCTGCAGCTTCCTAGGCTGCCGCTTACAGGCATGCACCATCATGCCTGGCCTAATAGTAGTTTTCATTTGCACATTAGTCCATCTCTGTAAGCTCTGACAGGAAACTTAAGTTGATATTGTGTTAGCTATCCTAGTTATCCCTTAGATTTAATCAATAATAATAGTGGGCATGGACACTCATTATAATAAGAACAGTGGTTGCTTATATAGAGTGAGAACTTAATAGTATGACATTTCCAAATAACCTGTGTACAGATCATTTTCAACTCATCTTTATCAAGATCAGGCAAGACAGTTAATGTACAAGCTATTAATTTAGATCCTGTCTGATAGACAGAAATAAAACCAGTTCCTTCAGGAACTCACATGACACAAGTAGATAGCCTAGAGAGACTGTGTCAAGTGTCATAGAAGAAATCCAAACATACTTTTTGAGGAGAGCAATTGCAAACAGAGACCTGAGCAAATCAGGTTTGATGGAAAGGTGTTATTTGGTACCCTGAAGAATGGAACTTCTACAGATCTGGAAAGGACGCTTCAAACCAGAAAGCAGCAAGCATCCATAATGTGTAGAGTAAGGTGAGAGACACAGCTGGGGTAGCAAATAAGCAGCGTACAGTGATTGACTGAGAAACCTCTGTCTACTTGACAAATTTCCCTCTGTAAGCTGTTAAGTTTTAAAGGCAGTAAAGACTGTGGTCAGATTTATGATTTGAACAAATTAATTAGTTGGCAAATGAAGGATAAATTATGGTGAAGGGGCAAGTTGCTTGCCAAGCTGGGCCATCCTAATAATTCAGGAAAAAGGGGGTGATGCATCAAGAAAGGATTACAGGATAGCAGAAAACATCCAGAGTGGTGTAGCTTACATAGAATGTAAGCCATGGCAGTGTTACAGATGATAGCAGTTGCCAGCTAGGTCTTATTGGAGATTTAGGTGAGGAGGAAGATTTTTAAAAATGGTCTGGATTTTATATTGAGCATCTCAGGGGATGGGAATCTTATTAACTAAAAGGTAAGAAATAAGAGCAAAAGAAGCTCCTTCAGATGAATTCAGTATGAACATGACAATTCTGATTTTGGCTTGTACATATTCTTGGGAGGTGTTTGCCAAGTAGTTGTTATTATAAGCAACATCATTTTTTTTTTTCATCTTACAAAATCTTTTACTCCCTTAGCATATGTTATATATGCATGGTAAGTGGTTCAGGAGAGAGGGCAGCATTGAAATCTGTAGTTTTAATGTGCTAATATACAGTTGAATTTTGTACAAAATGATATATCACCAAATAACAGCTGACCCACATGGATGACTCATATTTACACCCCCCCTCAGCCCTATTGAAGGGATATAAAATGTTCATATTTTATTTCTTATTTTTGCTGTTCTTGTGAAAAATAAAACAGGGTCTCTTAGTCAGGTGCTTTGCAATATGGCTCCTATTGTTTTATTCTTTGAGTCACAAGGTCAAATCATGTGACTAGCCTGGTTCCTGACAACTGAGCTGCTTTCTATGGCAGGTCCTATTATTTCCCCCAGGATGCTGCATTTTGTGTTTTTTCCCCTGAAAGTGCTCGATGGCAAGGCTTAGCGGTCTTTCAAGTCATCTCCCTGCCTTATCTTAAATATTCATCTCCAGTCCCTTTAAAAATTATTATTACCTACAGGCGAGTGAAATGTTCCAGTCTTTATGGATATTGGTACCAGAGAGACTTGAGTTGAGCTCAAAATTCATCCAAGATTTTACAGCATGCTTTACATTTCAGAAAGCATACTTCATTATGTTATTTAATTTATGTAAAAGAGTTACATATGTTTATACTTTAGTAAAATACTTTCTTAGGCTTTTACTTCTGTAAACATTGTTTTACATTCTTCATGTGATCCTCTCAACACACTGGTGAGGTAGGTGCGCCCCCACCTCCTCCATTTTGCAGATGAGGGAGCAATTGTGAGAGGTTGCATCAGGGCTTCATGGAGCATGGATCCAGGTTTCTGCTTCCAAATCAGTTTTTTCCTTTTAATGATAAAATAGTTTGGCCAGTGGTAAAATTGAAATGACTTATCTACCAATTGAAATGCTGAACTATGTGTACCTTCTTAGAATTCCACTTAAGGCTATTGTACGCCCCTCTGCAGTTTCTAGATTGGCTGACTATAAAGCCCTTCTAGTTGGTGCTTTTTTTTTTTTCCTCAATTTCAAAACATATTCCTGCAGCGGTTTTTATCACTTGTGTGTATGTGAAAGAGAAAGAGAGAGATGGAGAAACAGAGAAAGGGAGAGAGGGAGAGAATGAGAGTGAGAGAGAATAGATACTCATTGCCGGGCTGCTGATGAGACACACAAGGCAGAAAGCATCTGCATGTTTCCCTGCTGACAGCCCTGCTTCCTGCTTTCCAGATTTTCCTGCATGACCTTCACGGAAGGAAGGACAGAAGATCTGCCACATGGCTTATAATAGTGAATTTTACTGGCTGCTTTTCATGGATTTTCAGGAGAGCTGGTCCTGTGATTTTCTTTTCTTCCTTTCTTTTTAAATGTCTGAACTCTATAAGAAACTAGCAAGTAGACTATGCCAGCTTTAAGAGATAGACTCCATCATAGAAGAGGGCCAAAAACTTCCTTTGAGCTTTTTTTTGTGTGTGTGTTTTATTGTGCAAAAATATCAAAGTGTTTTTGAAGAAGGCTAAAATTTAAAAACCACTCTTCTTGTGATCTCTTTCTGGGGACTTGTCTGATTGGGTGAGGTACACATGTGCCCCCACATTCATGGTTTTATGATTTTTTATCATCAGCTCTGCAATGCCCTTCGAAGACATATTAGCCGTAAGTGCTTCAGATCGTGTGTTTCATGTTTGTTTCCTTTCACAGAACAGGAAGATTTAACCCAGTGACTTCCTTTCCGATGTGTGTGTGCCTGAGAGTTGAGCCAGTTCACCTTCAAGGTCACTGGCTAACTGAAGTTATCTGTGCTTTTCTTTGATCTCTGAGTCCTGCCACTCACAGGTGTCTGTTTACTAACCCCACTCAGTATATTGTGGGGAGAAAACATAATTTCCACCCTGTGGGCTCTTGTTTTAAGAAGCCTGCCTCTTAGGTTCTCTGCATGTATTCATTCTGTAGACATGTAATTCTTTACGGAAGGGCTCTGGGCAAGGCCCTAGAGATACAGGTAGCAAGGGGAAATGTTTCAAATCCTTGACAGAATTCAAGTGACTGAGTGGCCAAGGGGAACAATATGGTGGTGGGGGGGGGGATTTCCACTAGGCCACTGTCATCTGCCTGCTCTCTGCCATTTTTTCAGATCTCTTTCTTCATCTTCATGTACCCCTGACGTAACCTGGAAATGTTACATCATGTGGATATGTGGATATGGTCACTTCAAGTTTCCCTAAATGTCTGTCACCTGTGCAGTTTTCCAGATATGTGTGAGAAAGTGGCTTGATAATGCTGTCACTGGGAATCTAAAAGTAAGACACAGATCACAGTAGGGCCTCCACTTGATGATCTGTTGTGTGGGGAAATGACAAAAAAGAAATACAGTTGATTTGTATGATACTTAGATTTTCATGGCTAGGAAGGTGCTTTATTTCTCCAAAAGCCTTACCTTCCAAGGATATTTGAAATCCCTTGTTTCCAGTCTAACTGAGTTGCTGAAGCTTGAAGGTTTAATCCTTATTACTGATAAGAACAAAAAGAATGTGACTTATCACTCCAATCTCTGGGGAGATGGAAAGAAAACCTATTCCTTGGAACATGATTACACATTATTTGACAGCTTTTCAGTTTGCCCATTAATTTAGGTGTTTGAATAAGTAAACTTGGTTGGGGGGATTTGAGTATCATTTACTTTATAAGTGTGATAGTTCCTTTTTGAAGTGTTCCTACTCTTACCCCTTTCCTCCAACATTCAAACAGAGTTTAAATATTTGCCAGTGCAGATGTTTGATTTTTATCTTAGCTCTTTCTTTGTTTAACTTTATTCTCATTCATGGTTAAGTGGAAGATAAGGAGGTTTTTGTTTAATTCTTTTCAACTGGTGTTGCTCAAATATTTGGAGAGTAGATGCTTCTCAGAAAGAATGAGCAGGAACCTGGTTGGTTGGAGATGAGTGATACATCTCTCTGTTATATTGCAGTGAACCAGACACTGCCAGGTTATCACTTGATGCTGGTAGGCATGGGTGTTTCTCTGTGTCTAGACTTTCATTTAAAGGTTCCTAGAGTTACTTGTCAAGTAGTTTTGCCACCTTTGCTTCCTGGAAAAATGTGTGCTTTTCTTAAAATGAAATTCGGTGGATCAGTAGCACTAGCAGCAAGGATCAGACTGGTGTTTCAGATGCCATCGGAAGCCTCACAGTTTTGCACCACGCAGCCTCTGATCTGACACCCGGGTTTGCATCAAGAAGAAATGTTTTTGTTTTTTGTTTTGTTTTAACCTCTTATACCTCTCTCAGCATTTTAACAATGATTGAAAACAAGCAAACAAAAACTCTTCCCTGCCCCATTAGTTGTCATCAAATAAGCTTTGTTTATGGACCCAACAATTAATTTAAGCCTCACTTCTTGTGGGATATTTCCATAGGGATTTACTTTCTAAGTGATTCCCTTTAAAATATATCCATGAACAATACCGCATTTCACTCCAGTCCTTGGAACCCACACCATGCATGTGTGGTTTTATGCACTGTATGATAATTTGGGCAGGCTTAGCTGGAAATATTGAGGAAAACCCAAGATTCTGATTTGCCTAGCAAATCATCTTCGATAGGAAATTTAAACAAAACCCAAGGAAGTGATTCAGGAAGTAACCCCCAACTGGTTTGTGTCTCTCTCCTTTATATCTTTTTCTTTCTAAACTGGGACTCCACTGAAAAGTTGATTTACACTGTGAATCGAGGCTGAATGAAATCCAATTGGAACTCACTTGAACACTGTTTTGATGTAAGATTCAAAGCTTCTGCAAATTTATTTTATCTTCTACATTTGCTGATCTCCTACTTGTAAATCCTGTTGAAGGAGAATAAAAATGACTGCAGCCTGATGGGAATTAAATGTCTGAAGTTCAAAGCAGTTTGCACATCAGAGCAAACGTCAATCAAATGAACATCTTGCAAGCCAGGCAGGGAGTGAATTTCTCCATGGGGAAGAGATCAAAGTGGGAGTCACAGTTCTGTTTTCTCCCTCGGGATGCAGTTTCGATCAGTTGTTCATGAAAGTAAATCCAGAAGGAAGTTTTTTTTTTTAGTTTTTAAGGAAAAAAAAAAAAACTTGAGGGGGTAAGAGGGAGTTATTTCTCTTGAAACTGGGTTTCAGGCACTGTTTTTGTCTTATGAAAATAAGTCTAGAAAGCAGTCACCAATAGCTCCTTTTGAGAATGAGAGTCTACAGGAGCTTTATAGGATTGTTCTCTTATTGTTACTACCTTTTTAAAAAATGCAAGTCTGTAGATGAATGCCACATTCAATTTATATAAAAAAGTATGGCTTTACCAGTTCCTGACCTTTCCTTAAGCCTGGTATTAGATAAGTGTGACTGTCAACTACTATATTTCTCAATTAAAAGTCTTTTTTGTAACCCCATAGATAACTGACATACTTCTATATAGTATCTTAAGCATAAACTTTACATTTCTCACAGTCTGAATTGGGGTGAGTAGTGTAGTATGCTTCTTTTACTAAATCATTTTCTATATGGCACTTATAGGTGTAATATGCATTCCTGTTTTAGGTAAGTCAGTAGCTCCTCTGGGGCCAGGAGGCAGCTGATGTAACAGGCATGGTTTAGCAAACTCCACTCCTCTGTTTGAAGTAAGAGTTGGAGACCAGAGCAGTATGAGTGGCAAGTAGAAATTACTGGGTTTTGCTCTTGTCATTGCTTCCCCTAGCAGATTCCCTTGCTTGGGATATGCTGTTCTCCTTCATCTCTTAAGCCCTCTGTTGACACCTGCTCCCTTACCTGACTAGCACACCAGTGGCATATAGCAGTAAAAGAATAAGGTTTATTTCTGGGCATTTTGTACTAACTGGGCAGTGTCTTTTTCCTAACTGCGATTCCATGAGGGCAAAAGTTGAAATTACTGTGAGGTCATTGTCACTTAAAGATAACCATCCATGTAGCTAAGAAACCAAGAGCAAGGGGAGTGATCATTCTGTCTCCAAATTAATTAAGTATCAGAAAGTGGGGGCTTGATAGGTATGCATTAATTCAGAACCACCCCCATTCACTACCTTGTGTGGATTATTCAGGGAGAAAGAATTAAATCAAATTCTGAAATGAACAACCACCTATGTCATCCCTTCTGAGTAAATTTCTGGAACGTAGATATCCTAGAACTAATGGGATGTGAGTTACTCTGGCTTCTGATTGACCTTCTGCAAGGTGGTTGTTTCATTCTTAAATATCAGGATTGTTCTCTAGATTTCTTTAGAAAAAGAACTTTGGCTATTTCACATTTTCGTTTTTGGATCAAGTTTGCTCTGAGGGAGACAGTGTGTTTGCCCCCTGAGCTGTTTGCTGCACTACCCCCTTGTCCCACACTTAAAGCTGAACTTGTGATCGTTTTGCCCGTTATATTATATGGTAGCCCAAATTCATTGTCTCATGTATAATTTTTCTGAATTTGGTGTAATTTCTGCTTATATTTTCCTTATTTCTATTTGATTAGCTTTGTTGTACACAAACTCTTTGCTTGGATTCCTCCCATTTCCATAATACCTGGGTCTGTCTCTCAGAGCAAGTTGGTACCAGCAAAAAGAAGAAAACTGGTCTGAGTGATCGTCAGCCTGCTCTCTTCCCACCCAGAGAAGGCACTTGCTCACTCTTTTCTCTTCCTGGAAGTGCCTTCTAGTACCGCTGGCTCCCTGACACATCTCAGATGTCAGTACTGGATGGGAAAGGAGCTGGAGGCTTTTCTATAATGAAAAAAATAGTCACCCCATGTCATCAATCCCATACCTATACTAGTGGCAAACTCTTTAAAATTTAAATTGTGTATAATAAGTAATGAACATTTGTCGTTAGTATCTTTGTCCTCTTTATACACATCCTCATCTTTGCCCATTGAGTTCTTTTCAGCTTTCCATCATGGAACTTTATGGCTAGGTACTGTCATTTTTATTTTAAGAAAAAGCAAGATTCCCCTTAAGCCCTGCAATCTTTCAGAGTAATCCTTTCCTTTGAGACCACAGAATTCTACTCCAGCTGTTTTAGATAATGATTTATTGATTGGATATCGAGCTGCACTCTAACATTCACTATGAATGAGAACTCAGATATGTTCACATCTTGGTTCTGCTGCTTCCCAGCTGTGAACTTGGACTTCTTAATTTAAGAACTCCATGCCTCAGTTTCCTGATATAATAATAGCATTCCCCTTGAGGTTTATGAAGGTCAGATGAGTTAATCCATGTAAAGTACTTGGATATACTTGACTTAAGGATAAGCACTTTTCAGTAACTGTTAAATATTGTTAATGCATCCAGTAATAGTTACTACTGTGTATTAAGTGCTTACTGTGTACCAGACCCTTAAAAGCCATTTTCTGCTGTAATTCTTAACACAACTTTATGAAATAGGTTCTATTTTCATATTTATAGATGAAGAAAATGAGGGCTTAGAAAATGTGAATTATATGCAAGAGTTACATGAGAAGTAATGTAAATCCAGAATCCATTCCAACTCTGTGTATTTCCAAAGCCCATCATCCTGACTGTGATGTCATCGTGTTTTGCGTAGGTCCTAATGCCTGATTCATCGTAGATGTTCAAAGACTATGATTGAATAAAACATGCAAAGCTTTATGATAACTTATTTTGTCATGAGTCAATGGGAATTTATGGAGAACTGTACATTCCAGCCATTCATTAGGCCTGAGGAAGAAATACAGGTCCTCAAGTAACTTCCAGTCCTGCTGGGGGAACTGAAACACCTCAAATATATGAAAGGTTTCTGAGTGTTCAAGTGGTCTATGGTAGGTCTATAAAATTTTCATCACAAGATCTTGTGACAGCTCCCTTCATGCCTTTTATTTTTTGTAATAGGAAAACAAAGTATGATGCTTTGTTCATTATTTATAATAAATCTTATTTTGAAATTTGTATTGATTAGCATTTTATTGATAAAAGCAGATATAAAACCAACTGATCTTTAACAAAAGTCAATTATGTTGGCTCTATTGTAAGGCTGATTACCAAATAATATAAAAAATCAGAAAAAGGGAAAGCATGGAATTAGGAAGCAGAAGGACACTAAGGAGTTTGAAGGAGGGCGGGCTCATCATAGACTGAAGCTGAGATGTTCTGGCAGGAGGAAGTAGAACTGAGCTTGATGGAATGGGTGCAGTAGACCCTGGAGAACATCACTGTTGGAATCCAGTGAAAAACAAAGACTCTGATCTGGCTAGAGCAGTAAGTTGGGAGATGGTAAGAAGAGGTTGGGTAGATTATTGTTGACAAGTACTACATTGTGAACCTCTTTTATGACTGACAAATGTTTCTAGTACCTACTTTTGGTAATGCATCATTTCCATTTCTATTGTTATAAAAATGTTTTCTTTAATGCACTTAGAGATGGTCTTTTCAGTTCAGAAAGGACAACAACCTGTAAAAATAACTCCCTAGTCTTCCTTGCTCCCCACAAGCAGATGTTTACTTCGCAAGCTTGAGAAAGTTCTGTATACTTAGTTGGGATTTTGTTCTTGGAGGGGTGAGCTGAAGGCCATAGATAAATACTCGGATAATCAAAGACTGGTGCTATTGACACTCTGAAAGAAAATATCAGGAAAATAAACTAACACATTTAGAGTCACTCAGTGTTCTTTAAGTGAATTTAATCAGCTCTAACAAAGAGAAAATTCTTAAGTTTCTAAGTAATTTAATTAAGTATTTAGAATTTTAGATACTAAGAGACTGCATGATACTGCCAAGAATTCCCCCAATAGTTAGTCTGAAGCTAGTTTTTTAAAAATAAGTTGAAATGTGCACCTCAAATAAATGCCATTAATGAAGTTGCATGAACACAGGTAGAGGAACTGTACAATCTTAGAGACCACTTTAAAAATCAAGATCTATTTGATTATCTACGTGAACTTCATTGATCGCATCTCAGAATATGTAAGAACTACAAAATTAAACTCACTGGATTAAACAAGGAGGGTTGAGTTTAATAGTAAAAGTTAAACAGTTTTGATTTTGATAGGCACCTCAAAGAAGGAGATAATTAGATTTTAAGAGACCTTTATTCTAGTCTCTAATGCCATAGAGAATTTTTATCAACATTGTCAACTGTGCCTCAAGATACTTGTTTTACCAGCGTGGTTGCTCTTCCTTTGGACCTGCTCCATGGAGACAGGGGTCCCTCCAGATTTATACTCTTCCTGGGAGAAACTATCAATAACTTACCTGATTTGCCCTTTTTAGCAAGTTCTTCCTTTTGTGTCACTTGAATTAAGAATTGTGCTATGTGGTTCATCTTTGGACAGGGAGTGACTGGGTAATGGATTCACATTTCTGTTAGAGTCTTGGCTTACTGGGTGACCCTCAGCGTCACTTTCCTTAACTGTAAAATAAGTAGAGGTGGATGGAAAGGGGTCATGATTTGCACAAGTCCAGATGTGAATTGCAGGCATTCCTGAAAGCTCTTCTGTTCTTTTGTTCCCAATTGGAGGACCCTCTGTCCTCAGTTTCTACCTGTGCTCACATAGAAAGCTATTCTGTATCCCTGGAAAACCTGTCAAAGTCAGATTCCTGGGTCTCAGACTCACTAAATCAGACTGTGCCAGAATGGACCCCAGATGCTTGCATTCCAACATTCCTCTCAGGTGACTGTGAATCTATATGGACTGTTTCAGTGATTAGAAATCATCTTAGTCATGGTTCTCACTTGCTGGTCTTTTCCAGAGCCCTGGAGAAACGCTGGACTGGACTTTGCCATTAGCGCAGTAGATATTCATGAAGATTACTTAACATGACCACTTGCTTTTGACATGGACAATGCTAAGTGTTCAAGATACAATGAGGAATAAAGACAAAAAAGGCACGGAGCTTGCCCCCAGGTAGCTGTTATAGGATCATGTAACCTGGTCCATAAAAACTCCTCCATTAAAAAAATACCCCAATGGAGCCTTCTTTGAGAGAAGACAGGACAGTTTGTCATTGATTGGGAAGTCATCCACAATCCTGCTTGGTCTTTCTGAGAAAATGGAAATGAAGAGACCTGTAGGATGACTAGGCCAATAGTCAGGAAAACCTTCTAGACTTCCATTATCTAATTTCTAGCCACAATTCAGTCACTATTTGCATTTTATTTTAAAGTAAGCAAAAATGAAAACTTAGTGTCTCAGTTGTATTAGTCACATTCACATATTCAGTAGCTACATGTGGCTACCAAAATAATATATTTTGATCATCTCAGAGAATTGTCTCAGACTGTCTTGACCTAGTCCAGAGTGGCAAAACGTGCCTGACTCACCACTTGTTTTTGAAAAGAAAGTTCTATTGCAACACAGCCACACTCATTCTTTTGAGTTCTCGCCACACATCCTCACTACTATTTGGTCCCTTACTTAAAAGTAATGTACAGGAAGAAAGCTAATGTGCTTACCCTAGAACATGGAAAGCTGGCAATTTCCTTAAAACTATTACTCTTGCTTCATAGATACTCGGATGTGAAAACAAGAGAAGGGACCGTGAGATTACTTAATTTTGCCAGCATGCGCCCAGGCAGCTGCTGGTTTGTTAATCTCTTCTCTTCTTTCTGTCTGTAGCTTTTGGGGCAGCAGTCTTCTTGTCTAGACAGATTGGAGCAGGTCCAAAGGAAGAGCAACCACGTTGGTAAAACAAGTGTCTTTTGAGGCACAGTTGACAATGTTGATAAAATTCTCTATGGCATTAGAGACTAGAATAAAGGTCTCTTAAAATCTAATTATCTCCTTCTTTGAGGTGCCTATCAAAATCAGAACTGTTTAACTTTTACTATTAAACTCAACCCTCCTGGTTTAATCCAGTGAGTTTAATTTTGTAGTTCTTACATATTCTGAGATGCGATCAATGAAGTTCACGTAGATAATCAAATAGATCTTGATTTTTAAAGTGGTCTCTAAGATTGTACAGTTCCTCTACCTGTGTTCATGCAACTTCATTAATGGCATTTATTTGAGGTGAACATTTCAACTTATTTTTAAAAAACTAACTTCAGACTTGGGGAATTCTTGGCAGTATCATGTATTCACTTAGTATCTAAAATTCTAAATAATTAAATAATTCTAAATAATTAAAATTCTAAATAATTACTTAGAAAGTGAAGAGTTTTCTCTTTGTTAGAGCTGATTAAAGTCACTTAAAGAACACTGAGTGACTCTAAACATGTTGGTTTATTTCCCTGATATTTTCTTTCAGAGTGTCAATAGCACCAGTCTTTGATTATCCGAGTATTTATCAGCTACTAGTCAGAGTAACTGCATGTTCTAGCTCTGGTACTAGCTTTGTACTACCACTGGAAATCTAAAAATACTTTGGCCTTATTTACATAGAAGTTGCCAGCTATGTAGCATGTATCCTGAGAGGAACTTTAGTACATTATCTACAACCTTTTTCTCAAATTTAGAAAATAAGTTTATTTTTTCGATAAGAAAACTGGGGCTCAGAAAAATTGAAAAATATCTGGATGGAAAATTAAAAATTTTCCTTCAAGAAAATGTGAAAAAATGCACATTTAATACCAACAGAGCAGGGATTCAAATCTGCAGCTTTTATTCCTGGTCCTTGATTTTCATATAATATAACTTGAAGAATTGTTTTGTATGTAACATTAGAGCACATATCTGAATTTTGTAGTTCTAGTATAAGTTTTGTCAAATTTGTTTTGTTTTTATTTGTAGTACTTGAATCTAATTCATTGTGGGAGGAGGAATTTGGTTCAAATGCTAATTATTTCTTTAGCTTCTTGGAATTGAGCTTAGTATCTGAAACCTAGATGCAGATGCTTTTCCTCATGCTGTTCTGAAGTACTTTCTATAATACTTAACAGGTAAATCACAGCTTTGTAAGCAGATCTACTTCTCATGCCATATGAACTATTTTTGGGTTTTTTTTTTTAATCTATTAAATAATCTCTTAAGTCAGTCTTGCTGATTCTCTTCTATTTCAGATTTGATGGGAACTTTAATACCAATGTATCAAGAACAATTAGCTGTGATCGACTTTCTACTACTGTTAATAGTCGGGCCTTCAATCCAGGACGGGACTTAAATTCAGGTCAGTAATCTCTTGATTTTATAAAGGTGAGCAATATTCCTATGTTCAAGTTCAATAAATGTGCTGCTTTACATATTTTCCTGTAAGCCTTAAAGGAAAATTAGATATTTCTTACTGCAAAATTGACCCTCAAAAGAGAGAGAAGAGGAAGGAAAAAGAACCAACATGTATTGCATTGACTGTGCATACTGTATGGAAGGCACATGTTAAGACTTTGCTAGACTGTCTGACTCATTGTATCCTTTGTTGTGGTTTTGCATTTGTTGAATTTACATTACACCCAGTTATCTTTGCAGTAGGAGGTACTGAATTTCATTTGCACTCCCTCTTAATAATATTTGATTTGCTTTGGGTGTTTTTGTTTATATTTAAAGACTGATGTCAGAGATTTCTACTAATAAACAGTGCCCTGGAGAGTGTTGAGGTTGAAGGTTCTTCCTGGCTACATACAGGAGTGATAACTAATTGGGACGCTATTCATATTTAGCTCCAAATTGACATAGTGCCTCTCTTGCCCTGGGGTTCAAGTCCATATTTATCACTCTGCCTGTTTTATAATACACACATGTTGATTGATGGACCTCACAAACTGAAGACTTCACCTTTTAAGAGCTGAAAGGACTTTACAGATCACCTACCAACTTCAACCCTCCATTTTTACCAAGGAAGTATATAAAACTCAAAGGCATCCTAAGTCTTCCCATGTTGCTATTAAGATAAAATAGCTAAGGCTTGACCATGGAGAATTATAGTTCCTGAATTCCAGATCACTTGTAAATACATGTAATGTAAGGGAGAAGCCAGAGAACTAGAATGTTTACTTTTAGAGCCCCATTCTATCTCTCTCTAGGGGAAGAATTATAACTTTTGGGAATTACATACAAAACCAGGGAATCTTTTAGGTCTAGAAAGAAAGAGCTGCGAGCCTTTTGTTGTTCAGGTATTGTAAAACTATAGCTGCTAGCTAAATAGCCCAGTCTAAATCAGCCAGGCATGTACTGTCTGGACTAATATAGAATAGACCCAGTCATTTTCCTATTGGTCAGAGAATCTATCAGAGACCTTCTGAAATAGGTGGTATTTACTATGAAAAAGAAAGAAACTAAATGAAAATATTTATCATTAAGAAAATAGCAGAAAAGAGTATAGAAGAGCATGGAATGGGCAGCGAAAATTAATCATGGAAGATTCTATAGTAAGCACATGGCTGTGGCTTAATTAAGTCTTCTGGTTCCCAAATGTAGTACTTTACCCCATTTCCCCCCAAACACGCTTGGTAACACAAAACATGTTGAATCTAAAAGACTTGAGGTTGAGTTAAGAATCTTTGACTCAGATTGAAATTTATTCCCAAGATACATAATGCAAACTAACATTATGTGTAGTTAAAACGTTTATGTACACAATAACACATAAACTATCTTCCTGAATAAGTTCTTTTGTGAGTTCATTTTGTATATAGGATGCAGAAGGACTCATCACTCTAAGTTTATAGTTAACTATTTATAGTTAATAGCTAACTTATAGTGATGGAACTACACATGCTTTAACTTCCTTTTTAGTTTTTTTAAATTTTATACTAAATAGTCATTACTTTTATAATCAGAAAGGGAGAAAGGGGAGGCAAGAAGGAATTAATGATTGCTTTCAAATGCATTTAGCCCCTTGCTGGTATACAGTACCTTCCTTAACATGTCTCTGATAATAGATCCTCAGTCTGGTGCTGAGGTTCTAGATGAAGCTCCACTATGCTCCTGGGTATGTGACTGAGGCTGTAAGAAAGGCTGGGGCAGACACATGGTCACTGGTATTCACTGGAGCCAGTGAAACTCCATTACTAGGGTCACCCACCTCAGTCATCCAGAACTTGGAGAATCTGGAAGCTTACCTCAGCCGGGGCCACATCCACATTGCCTTACTTTATATCTGTTCTTAGTTTCTGATGAGGCTATTGTTGAACTCTGTCGCCATCAGTAGTAGTTATCTTTTATACTGTCACTTAGTGGATACAGAAGTGATCTGTCAGGTCATCTCCCTACTTACTGGGGTGAATAAGTAAAATTTCCTTCAAAAAGTATTTTCAACCACCATATATGTGGCAGATACTATTCTTTTTACTAGGTCAGCTAAAGCAAAACAAAACAAAACAAAAAAAAGCATGTGTTCTGCAATCTGGGGCACGTAGATATTAAACAAATAGACAAGCACAAAGAATGTTAGATGCCGGTAAGTATTATAGAAGAAAAGTAACATGGCATGTCAGGAATACTCTGGGCTGGGGGTGAGCACTGTGGGAAGGGAAGCGTAGAAGATGACTTACTTTAGTGGATCTGAGTAAGTGGGCTTGTAAATAATGAGGGTAACTGGAAGAAGTGTGTCCTAGGCATGCAGGCTTTCTGTTGGGAAGATATTTAGTGTACTCAGAAGCAGCAGGAAGGCACATTGTGGTTTTAGGTCAGTGAAAAAGTTGGGGTGCATACCAAAAGATCAGGCTTAAGAGGAGCTGGGGACCAGGTCATTAAGAGCCTTGCTACAGTGGCCAATACAAGAACTTTTAGTTTTTGCTCTGGATGAGATATAAGGCACTGAGGTTGGGCAAGGTGGGTGGGGGAAAAGTGGAGTCCAGCGGAAAAGGGCTTAAAGGGCTTACTTACATAAATTGACATGATTGAACTTGGATGAAAAGCTTTACCTCTTCTATGACAAAAATTGTCTCTAACAAGGTGAAGAAGATGAAAACAGACTGCCTATGAGATTATTCCAAAGTCTTGGTGAGATTATCAGGGCATTAATAGTATAGTAATAAAGGAGGAAAATAATTGGATTCTGAATATTTTCTGAAGGTAGAACCAATAAGATTTACTGATTGATTAAATAGGGGAGGAATGTGTGGTATTAAAGGAAGAGTCACTCAGGAGAGACTTCCAAGATTTTTGGTCTCATCAAGTGAGGACAGAGATAGCTTTTACTGCAATGTGGGGTGGTGGGGCAGTTTGTGTGGGAGGTGGGAATCAGCATTTCCGTTTGAGAAAGTGTGTGCTAGATATCTAAGTGGAAATGTCTTGTGGACAGTTGCGTATACGAAAGTCTGGAGTCCAGGGAATGGGCCAGACTGCATATCTGCATTGAGATTAACCATCTATGGACCGTGCTCCTATCGTGAAACTCTGGAAGCTCAGGCATCAAATGACAATGGGTAGACAAGAGACTGGTTCCAAGGGTTGAGTCTTGAAGTATGTTCCCACTGAAATGAAGAGGAGATAAAAAGGGAATCAGAAAGATATTGTTGGAAATAGTTGGAAAAGGAAGAGATCATCTTCTGGATGTCAACTGAAGAAAGAAAGAGGAAGACATTGACTATGTAAAATAGGTCCAGTAAAATGCAGGCTAAGAAAACAAGCCATTAGCTTTTGTGCCATGTCAGTGAACTTGACAAGGATTGTTTGGGGTAATAAGAATAGAATGACAAACTGATCCTGGTAGGTTTGAGCTCTGAAAAAGGGAGGAGAGAAGCGCAAGACCTTAAGTATATGAACTCCTAAGAGTTTTACTGGAGTCTTTTAAAATGTGGAATGAAGAGAATATTTTTAAATTGAAAGAAAATGTAACAAGGTTATGTGCCACATGGACTAATCAACAGAAAAACCACTGACACATCAGTGATTGCTACAGGCTTTTTCTTGATTAGACAAGAGACACTGGGGTTACAAGTTGAGGGCATTGATTTTCAGTAAGTGCAGGGGAGAAGGAGTGAGCTGTGCGGAGATACCTGTGATGATGTGTTGGGAATTTGGAGACATTCCCTTCTTAGATGATGCTCATCTCTCAGAGAATTAGGAAGCAAGATCAGCAACTGAGATCAAAGCCCTGGAAAGAGGTGTTCAGGATCTTCTAGTTATACTAAGATTGTCTTCTGTGGCTGAAGTTTTAGATCAGAATTCAGCTGCCCAAGTAATTGAAAAGTTTGATAATATCCTGTTTTCATTTCACTGTTTATTTGTTAAGAGGAGGATAATTTGAAAACTTAGGAGGCGGGGAAGAAGAGGATGGTGTCACTGAAGATCAGGTCTTGAAATTTGCTAATTCTAACAATGTGTCTCAAGTATTGTAACATACTGAGAGTTGTTCTCAGCAAAGTTGACATCACTAGATTTACAAGCAGTTTTTGGCAATATTTGGGTATTGGAAAACTGACTTGCTTGTATTTGAAGTTTGTGACATTCCACAAGCCCACAGTCTCTAGGAGTCATTGGTAACCTGAGAAGAGTAGATGGTAAAGGGGGTGACCTCAGAGCTTACTCTTTTCTACTCCCCAGCTCAAGCCCCCTTTCACAGCAAAATTAATGTGCTTCATAGGCTATCGCATGTCTGATATTTACATCTGTAAGATGTCTAGCCGAAGGCTCTTTCAGACTGTATATAATCCATCAATGAGCCCCTAATTGATAACACAGTTTCAGATTGCTTTCAAACTTGCTACAAACAGACTCATATAAATTGTAAACCGTTCTTAGCTTCATTTAGTCAAAACTAGGTCCCATCCCCTTCTAGCCAACACACATGTGTATTCTTTTTCTTAAAACCATCCCTGCCAGATCTCTACTTTCTAAATTGATTCCTTGTCCCTGATTCCATTCATGTAACTAACGTTTGACAGTGCATATGTTATATTATGGTGCTGGTAATGTTTTGCTCAGGTTCTTTCCTACTTTTATCCCTAGTTTCTCACTTTCTTTTCTTTTTTTCTTCAAATTCCTGCTGAGCTATTTTCTTCTACGTAGCCTGATCCCTAAAGAGAGTTTATTTGAAGAGTCCAAGAAAGTTGCCTCTTGCTCTCTTGAGTTATGCAATTGAGGTGAGAGTGGAAGTAGGAGTTAGTTTTTCTCACCAAAAGGAAAGATGTCCAGACATTCTTTCTTTATTGTGTTTGATTTAAAGAGCATTTGAAGTTTCAAACTTCGATCTTGATCGTGTTACAGCCTTCATTGAGAAACAGGATTCATGGAGTGTAGGGGAGTTTATAAGTCAGATGACAGAGGTAAATGCTGCAGGAGGTACAGGTGAGCCCTGGAAGCTATAGACTGCTGCTAAATTCAGCGTCTTCATCACTTCCTGCTGAGAGGGATGGTGATTGACTATGTGAGACAAGGTTTTCTCTTTTCCTTAAAATATCAAGAAAATTACCTGTTAGACATGCTAACACCAATGAAGTGAAAAATTATGTTCTAACTAAAATAAGAGAATAAAAATTACCAATTTGGGAATTTATGGTATGTTTTTATGTCTAATTATCACATCATGATGACTGCATCAGTGTCGGAAGACATGGTGATTATATAACGCTTACAACTATTCAGTTATTTAGAAAAATTTGCTTCTTAAGAGTAAGTGATTCAATTTATATTAGTGTGTATACAATACACACAGACATAATTGAGTCCACACACAGATGTACATGGCACTTTTCTTCACATTAATTTTTCCTTCAGTCAAGCTCTTTTTTATATGGAAGCCACTTCAAAAATCTAGCCTTTTTTAAAATGTCTCATAATGCTACTGTACTGATTTCAAAGGATTTTTTTAACCTATATGTTCATATATATTTATACATATGTATTTTTATATATTTTATATATATTATTACTATAGATATATTTACATATACATAAAAGGAAGCTCAAGATATATTTACTAAGTTAGAAAAAAAGGCAGTATCCATTATTATGTGTGTTATGATAATAAATATATATATATGTATTTACTGCCTTTTTTTTTTAACTTAGGAAATATACCCTGAGCTTCGTTTTGCACATATGCAAATAAATATGCTCTATACCATTGTGGTAATGATTGTGTAATATTGAATT
This sequence comes from Uropsilus gracilis, assembly GCA_004024945.1. Lineage (NCBI taxonomy): Eukaryota > Metazoa > Chordata > Mammalia > Eulipotyphla > Talpidae > Uropsilus > Uropsilus gracilis. The sequence continues at coordinate 68,499 of PVHY01003205.1, forward strand.
ATCCAGTCCACTCCATTTTAGCATTCCATGTCCCAGTTTCCCCCATGCTAGTGCTCCGTTGAAGATGTCAAATGGCACATTCAGTTCCACTTGACTACATGTCAAGTACATGCTACATGTAGCATTTGACATGTAACTTCTTTTTTAAAACTGTCCTCTTTTGGTTTCTATCAAATTATTCTGTCCCTTTGAGCCTTTCTTCTGATCAGTCCTTTCACTTATTTTCTAGGTCTTTTTCTTTTCCTAAGATAGATGATCCTATGTGTCCCCTCTGCCACCTTCCTTACCTCCCCAAATTTTATCTCACCAAATTAGTAGCGTCTCAATTCCCGCCTTGTGCTACTTACTCAAATTCCAAATTTCTATCTCTAGCCCTAGCCCATTTCCAAGATTGTTGTGACATGTATTGGATTGTACCTACCTGAAAAAATTATAACATTAGGTCAAAACATTCCTCAAAACTTACTCCTCAGTCTAGGTTCACTATTCCAATTTTTGATATCCCTATCCCAGTTACACTGAAAGTCCTACATAGAATCTTTTCTACTCAACACTTCTTGGGGTTAAGTTTTTACTTGAATCAGTGGCCAAATGAGAGTGTGAATGAAGGAATATTCAAGTATTTATTTTGGACAAAACATCTCATTATGTTTTAGTTTTGTCTCTGTGTTCCTCGTCCAGCTCCTCACACTGACTTGTGACATAGATCTTCTGATCCTCTTTTTACTGAAGAGAAACTTGGCTCAGATTCTGTAGTTTAAAGTTGTCTCTTAAGTTCCATTTCTTTTCATTACCAACAACATAAACTTAGATCTTCGTTGTCTTTCTAGGAGGTTAATTAGCATAGAACTCTCCCTGAAGGTTTCCCTGCTGTTACTGTCTTTTTCAATATATCCCATACACAGTAGGTATTTTGAAAATACTTGATCTAGAACCCTATTTCTCAAAAACCCATCATGCCATCCCTTTCAAGATAAAGGTGGAACTTTTAATGTCACCTTTCTCTCTTCTTTCTCTTCATTAAGCCTTCAGAATTCTGTCCTCAGCAAATTGTCATCCTATTGTCAAATCATCAGTCCTCCATACTTTTTGCTCTTGTTAATTGTTCATTTCAGAATGTAGGACCATCTCTGACTTGCAAAATAATGCTCATTCCTCAAGTCCCAATTTTTCACCTTCCCTGACCTTTATAGCTTAGGATTTCTTGTCTGTCATAACATGTGGGTTTACCGAAAGGCAGGTGTTGAGCTAGAGAATGACAGTTTGAGTGAAAGGAAAAGAATCATAATTAAGCAATGGGAAAGACAGACTGATAGATAATTCAACAGTCCTCAGCCACTCCCAAGGAGCTAGAGACTAGAGTTCCTTGTCAGATCAGCTACAGCTCTCAATTACTTTACTCCATGGTACATTTGTATTGTAAAATTTTAATTGTTTTATATTAAATACTGTTTAACCTTCTGTTCCTTTCAATTTGGGGTGTGTGTGTGTGTGTGTGTGTGTGCGTGCACACGCTAGCGCGTTGAGGGCCCAACCGATACCTTGCCCATGGAAAGTATACAATAAATACTTATTGAATAGGTGAACAAGTGAGTGGAAACTAGGGTTTTCTTTGTGCATTGGTTTGTTCAGTTTTGTAATGGAATAATTAAGACTTCTGAAATACTGTCATAAAGAAAAAAATGTGGCTGTGACTTACAGTGGTTTTCACACTGGTTTTCTTATCTTAGCAAATCAACAATTGTAAATGTCTCAGATTAACTCACTGTATGCAGATACATGGAATCATTCACATGAAACTAGCCATTCTGAGTCCAGACACATAGTCAACACAAGAAAACAATTCATTGCTCACTAGTGCTTCACAAATCATTTTATACTTTGGTCTTATCCTTACCATAAATATCAAGAACAAACACCCACACCATTTTATAGATGGAAGTAAACTGATAACACCCAAAGTCAAAACAATAAATTGTTGATAATTGATATACTAAGCATTATATATTCTCACCCAGTTCAGTAGGCTTTCTGATAAACTGAGGTGAGAGGTGTATCCACCATCATTACATTTCCTGATTACTTCAAACATTTTCTCTAGATCTTTTTTTTTTTTTAGACTAGGTCTCACTATGTTGCTTATGGAACCACAGGTTTACGTTGCCCATGGTACCATGGACTCAACCGATCCCCAGCCTCAGCTTCCCACGTAGCTAGGATTACAGGCACATTCTACCATGCCTAGCTTTTTGGGGGGACTAGGTCTTGCTGTGTTGCCCCAGGCAATCCCCACACCCCACCGCAACTCTATAAACTGTTGCTTACAGGCACGTGCCACTGTGCCCAGCCCCAAACCTATAGTCTTATCACTTCACACCCATACCTCCTCACTCCATGTTCCCGATACTAGTTAACAGCTTGAAGCCCAGAATTAATCCTGATTCCTTTGTTCTTTGTCATAAAGAACTTGTCTTAGGTGGACAATTGTGTGGTAGCAGCTATGGAAGACACCAAAATAATTAAGACAGAGTTCCTGTCTTCAGGGAGCTCAACATCTATTTGTGATTATGTGTACTGGGAGTGGGGAAAGTAGACTTATCAGCAGACAAGTACCAACGTCATGCAGTGCCAAATGCTGTCATGAGGTGAACCATGGGCACCTGACCGAAATTATTAAAATTCAAACTGAGTCTTAAGAAAAACAACAGGATTTATCCAGATGATGGAGAAACCCAGACCTAGTGAATCAGTCTTGACTTGTGGCAAGTACATCCCCTATTTTGGAATCTGTAAGAAGTGCAGCCAGCACCAATCACCATCTAAGGAGAGAATAAGTAAGAAAACTGAGTTACACCATGCCAGATTTTAATGGTCCTTGTCCATTAGGCTGAGGAGTTTTCTCTTGGCTTTGGTTTGATTTGGTTTTTAACTTGAAAGCAGCCAGCTGACAGACTTTAAACAGAGCAAGCAAAAGCACTTTGTGGGAAATAGATGAATATGTAACTAGCTTGAAAGAAGGAGAAAGCTACGGTAGACTACTGAGGACCTCTAAAAGTATGTGGGGGTTGTGAAGGAACACAACGACATGAGCACAGTGACTACATGATGGGTGATAGGTTGGCAAGAAGTGGAGAGTGAGTGTAGAAACACTCTTCCAAGTTGGTTGCTTACTGACTGAGAAAGACTGATTGTTAAACTATGAAGAGATAGACTATGGGAGTGGTTTCAGTGCTGATGTTGCTGCTAGTCATTTTTTATGTAAGGAAAATTAATATGTTTAAAGGCAAACAGTCTAAGAAAGTGAAGGTGAAGGAACAAATTGAATGATAGATTTTAATTTCTTGATCCAGTTGTTCTAAATGTAGCTGATCAACAGATTCATCTGGAGTGCTTTTTCAAAAAATATCTATTAGCACCCCCCAACCCAAACCTAGCTTGATAAAGCTAAGCTGATTGAAATGGTTAACCAGGCTTGTGAACTTCATTTTTGTTAATTTTCTCTTGGTTCTTCCATGGATGTTTTGAGTTAACCTCTGGAGCCTTGGATCCTCTGAGAATGGTCTGCTAGAAAGGAGGGTAGAAGAGTAGATACTATTTTAGGTAATTTGGGGATTGCCCCCAGAAGTTCAATCTGTATTCTCTGAGCTCCTGACCAGGTTGTCTAACTTTGGCAGTGGGTTTAGCTAACATGGGCAGTGTGATGGAAGCTGCTCTGCAACTGCTAGAAACCATTCAGGGCTTACGCCACTCTTCCTTTTCTGAATCACAATATCCTTAGCGTTAAAGCAAAAATAATTATCTTGTTGAACCTCCACCTTTTGGCTTGTACCATATTCTTGAGAAAATTAGCCTCTGTGCCTTGCTTTCCTAAATAATAAATAAAACCAACCTCATAGAGTTGTTGTAAAAATTAATCAAGATAATATTTATAGAAAACTTATCTAAGTGCCTTTTCCATGACCAAATACTCAATGTGCTCACCACTTCTAGTGCACTGCAATCAGCATCTGGGGCTCCATTAGGGGCACCTTTAGGGGACATGGTAAAATAATCATGATGTGAAGGGGGCATAGGAATTGGAAAAGTGTGATAGGGTATAGTGCCAGAACTTTTATTTGGACTCTTCAGAATGTTAATTTATTTTATTCCTCTCTATACTGGTTGCTATTGCACAGAATATTCCTGGAAGATGCTATGTAAATTCTGAACTGTTGGGGAAGTATGTGTTTTTTTGTGTGTCTGCAATTCTGTGTATTTAGGACAGCTCTTCTATTTTATATTCGGCAAGCTGTGGGAGGTAGACAGCTTTGTGTATTTTCCTAAGGGTGTTGGACTGCACATTAGAAAGGCCAGAGTTCCTTGGGGGTGGGAAGCAACAAGCTTTCTATTATAGAGCATTTTCCTTTGGCCTTACCTTGATGAATAACATTATTGAGAAAAACAAGTCACAACTCAACTCATCAGCTGGGTGACTTGAGCATCGAAGGAGACAAAGAGTTTGGGTACATGGTTGGTTTTTGTTTTGACTGGAGAACCAATAACAAAGAACCTGACAGATGTAACTGGTGAAATTGGAAGGAAAATATTTGGGGACCACAGAATCTGGGGCCCATATGTTAGCGTTATCCACAGATAATTTAGAACATTGCTTGCAGGCAGGTTGTAATACTCCATAAATTGGAAAATAAAGAGTACCAGAAAAGGAGAAAGGTGCATTTTTTTCCAGCTCTTTATCTGATGAAAAGTTTGTGAGTTTTAGTTGAAAAAAAAAGAAGCCAATATGTATTCCAAAGTTGTTTGCCTTTACTTAAAATTAGCATAAGAAATGTAAAAGAGAAAGACTCCATTTGTGAGACTTTATAAACAAGAGTGGAGAGAACTGATCTTGCTTTTAAAGACCAAATAGCCACCACAGGTAAGCACCTAATTCTTTAAAGGGCAATATTGAGTTTTCTCCATCATTCTCATTGAAATGATTTTTGGTAGTATTTGGACATTTTGTTTAGTTTTGTTTTTTTGAGACTAGGTCTCGCTATTTTTGCCCATGGAATTGCAGGCTCTCGTTGCCCGGGGTACCACAGACTTAAGCAATCCCCAGCCTCAGCTTCCCAGGTAGCTGGGATGACAGGCACGTGCCACCACGCCCAGCTATTTTTTTGGAACTAGGTCTCGCTACGTGCCCCAGGCAGGACTCGAACCACAATCCCTAGCCCCGGCCGCTTCATAGGCTGAAGCTTACAAGCACGAGCCACCGTGCCTGGCCAGGACATTTTGTTTAGTCTTGAGTCACCATTAGTCTCATTGCTGACCTGCAGCTTAAAAGTCGTCAAGAAATGAGGATGCTCTTCCTATTTTCCTTTATCTCTGGTATAAATTTGATGAAAACCAGTTGAACGTTTGCTCCTTTTCTATAGTTGTAAATCTATGGACTTCCTTCTGAATGGACTTCATTCCTTGAAGTCCTCTCATCTCTTTTCTCTTGTGATTTCTAAAGGTTCTTTGGAAGCACCTGTCAAAGCCATCTCTTTACAGATAAGGAAATTATGAAATCTCAGGGACCACAGAGATGAAAAGCTTTTTCCAAGGTCTTTATGCACTTAGCAAATAATGAGTAAGCACATGGGGGGGGGGAGCGGGAACCAGACCTAATAAAACTGACTTTGTTCTTGCTTTCACGGAACTTGCTGATCTTCTGCATGAGAAACATGAGACAAACAGCCACAAAAATAAATATCCCCAACATTACCAGCTTTACTATGAAGGAAAATGCTGGATACTCCAAAAGAGAAGAATAATTGAAAGTAGTCGATGGGGATGGTTTCTCTAAGAAAGGATGAAAAGAAGCTAACTAGGTAACATGGAGAAAGAGTTATTCCAGGTCTAAGGGTTACCTTTTGTAAAGAGCCTGATGCATTTGCAAAAGTGAAAGCAAGTAGCACTTGATGTACAATGTAGAATGCTGAAGAGGGGAATGGTCAGATTGAAGAGTAGGAGGGGACCCAGATAGTGCAATTTTATCAAGTTTGGATTGAATGCTAGGGATAGTCTAGTTGGAAGCTTCTGGGGGATTTATTTAAGCAAAGCAGTGGTGGGATTTGATTTTCGTTTTTAGAACAATGCCTTTCCATGTGGTGTCAATAAGGTCAGAGCACCTGCTGATTTTACAGATGGGATTTATACCCAGAACTTCTTATTCCTGTGCACTCTGATCTACCAAGTCTTACTTTTAGATAGTAAGTGCTAACATGAATTAAATGGGAAATGCAAAATAGCAATGCCACGTGACTTTCTTATGCTTTCTCCAAATTGGCAGAGACAGGCACTCAGGCTGATCTCTTCAACTGTTGACCACATAGAATGAAATTAAGAGAGAGCAGCTATATAGTTTCTCGATTACTAAAAATTTTCTTCTGTATTTTAAAATACACTCTTTGTTTGCTGTTCCTTAGTCATATGTGCTGTCGTTACTGTTGATGCCCCCTCCTGAGCTCTGACTTGTGTTGTTGCCTCTTTCCAGTTAAATACCAACCCATGCCAAACCCCATGGCATGGGAATAGCAAGCTGGTATGTGCCAGATTTAGCAATTCAGCAGTTTTTTTCCCTCACAAGATTAAATGCTCACTATAGCTTTATGTCTTTATGGCTTTTTTCAGTGGTGAAGCCACTTTTTTTTGGGTCAGGTGTAGCTGTATGATCCTTAACTGTATTTTCCACCATATGTGTTTACACACTAATTCAACTAATTACTGGGCACCATCATGTCTGTAGAAACACTCAGTGTATGTTTTACCTGTTAATTGCTAATTTGTCTAGCATGTATTTACTGACACAGAAGCACTGTCTTGTCCTGGAAAGAGCAAGGACTATGGAGATAGACACACACAGACCAAATCATGACTCTGCCCTCAGGTTTTATAAATTCTGTATCAACAAAATGAGTATAAACACAAACTCACAAAATGATTATGAAAAGTGTAGCATATCATGTATCAAACCGCAGATAAGATGTGCAATAAATTTTCAGTATCTTCTATCAGATCAATCTTATTGAGTACAGTTGGCATCAAATAAACTTCACGTACATAACATATACAAGGGATATGTTTGACATGCATAATTCTGTGAAATCATCAAACTGGTTTTCTTTTATTCCATATACCTGTCTGTTTCTGTATATCAGTTGCACTGATGTTGGTGTAGGGAAAAAGTGATTTTATCATTTAAAACATGTTATGGTTCTCATTATCCTATATTGATTTGGTCACAGTATTTTTAATTGAATTTGACATTAGAGTAAAATAGGATTTTAGAATTTATCAAACAGAAGTCTCCAAAAATGGTTGAGAAATACTACTTTTGTGCAGTTCTTCTCAGTCTCGGTACTGCAGATGGCAACCCTTTCGCCCTTACTGCGTGGAAGACAGAACTAGGAGTCTCTGTTTCAGCCATACAGAGAGGACTCCGATACCGTTCTCATCCTTGAGGATCTTAAATCTGGGCATGGAAGAAGAGAAAGTTACTTGAAAGAGTAATAATAAAAATTACAAAATAGGAAGAAGTAAAATGCTGGGAGTCTGGAGGATGTGCTAACTCTGTTCTAGGGATAAACTTCAGCGAGAAAAAGAAATTATTGCCTCCTTGTGTGGAAGGGTGGGGCAGTTCAGGCAGATACAGACCCTGCCCTTTGACTGTATAACGTGTAACACTGTGCGGCAAAGGTCAGGTGTCTGCCCAGCTTTTTCCTGGACTCTTTCCAGCATTTCTGAGGAAAAAATAGGTGTGCAGGACCTTAGTGCTAGTCATTCGGTAGCCAGAACGCCTAGCTGACTGATAGGAGCGGGGGAAGCCCCCTCCAGATTGTTTGCATGGATAATAGATAGGTCCTCGTTCACCTCCACATCTAGGTCAGAGGGGGCCCCCGGGGAGCACACTGCTGGGCCCTGGGGTCCTCATTACCATCAAATCCATCATCTTTCTGCTAGTTCCGAATAATGGATGAAATTTAATCAGATGCCAGAGGAGTTCTCAGCAGGAGGATTTGAGGAACCTTGTCTCATAGTTTTACTCTAGTGCTGGAGTGGTTATTAAGAACCAGAATGATCTTTAGTGGTGAGACTAAATGTATCATGCACTGTATGAATTCTGATTTATTTTTAAAACATGCCTGTTCTCATTGGCTTTTCTTATAACATTCTCACTGTAGCCTGTTTATTGTTACAGATGTTACTTTTAAATGAGGTCATTGAGCTTTGCTTTACTTCCAAAGGCAGTGTTTATCTTTTTATTGCTGGGTTGGCAGGAGAACAATGCTAATATGAGATCAAGGTTAAGGTTTCAGACCCCAGGAGATGAGTGGGGGGGGGGAAGTCTCTTATATGCACTCACATTAGCCATGAGGCTCAGGCAAGTGTGGCCACCTGAGTCCAGGTGGTGATGGCGACCTGCCTCTGGCAGAGTGGAGAGGGAACAGGCATCTCAGTCATGCCTTAGCTTGACTGTCTTCTTGTCTACTCTTGACACCTTGGGCAGATGGAGATAATGATTTTCACTTCTGTGATTTTTCTGAGGATAAAATGTACTGTGTCTGTCCTTACTTTGCATGTGTGAGCAGGGTGGCTGCAGGCGTGAGGTCCTACACGTGCTTGAAGGCCCATATGTGGTGTTGTTTGCGTGGTGCTAATGCTGAATGACCACTGAGCAAATTTGCCTTGCTACTTACTTTTGGAAATAAACTTTTATTGACCTACAACTGCACATGCTCTTACAGATACCCATGGCTGCTTTGTCTCTAAAGTGGCACCGTTGGGTAGTTAAAACAGCGACTGTGCGATCTGCAAAGCTAGATTCCTTTATTCTTTATTCTCCAGCCTCTACGGAAGTTTGCCAGTCCCAATATGTGTGGTGTGTATGTGTGTGTATGTGTGTGTGTGTGTGTGTATGAGAGAGAGAGAGAGAGAGAGAGAGAGAGAGAGAGAGAGAGAGAGAGAGAGAGAGAGAAATATATCTCACACTTTCCTTTTAGCTTTGTTAGACTCTTGCCACTGAATTGCCATTGCTCCACTTTTCTCCATCTAGTTCTGGTATAATGGTTATTATATATCTTGTTGTGTATAAATAAACAGCATCCTATAACTTGTGTGTGTATAATACATGACTGAGTTAGCTTGGAAGAGTTGAAAGGGCAACAGAGAAGGGAGAAAACTTTGATGGCCAAGTGGGTGGGAAAGACTTGGTGGTTTGTGGACAGAATTACACACAATAAGAGACTCTCATTCAGGCTGTACACCAAAGTCAGAGATGTAGATGCACAGGAAGGAACTTGTGAGGAACACAGGAGACTAGGACCTGGCCGTTTACCATTGAGGCCTTAAGACCAATCATCTAAGCTCCCTAAGCAGGTTTTTTTCTGACTCCAAAGTAGTGGATGGACTGATAATCCCATCTTCATCACAGTGTGGTTTTATGGATTGAATGAGAAAGCATGGCACAAAACCTCTATCTATGCCAGGATTGGCACATTAGAATCATTGTATAAAGTATCACTGAATAGTTGTGGTTCAGGTCTTTCAGGCACCGTCTGTGCTCTTTCCCTCACTGTGAAGCAAGCAAGGTCAGTCACAGATTTGTCTCTGTGGAGACCAAGCCTATTAACATCAATGTTTTCCGCAGTTACAGAATATACCTCAGTCCAGTGATTGTCTACTTGCCCAACAGGGACCAGCCACGGAAGGGGGGGGGGGGGGTTTAGTGCAAATGAATCACTTGTGATAGAAAAATAATCCAGGACATGCGGTGTCAACATATAGTATTAAAAATAATAACTTCACTTGATTGATCCCTCCATTACACTTTCTATTCATGGGTATTGTTTAAGGGGAAGAAAAAAATGTTTAGTAGAAAATTTACAGCTTTATATCTAGTGGTATTTCTTCCTACTACAAGCAGTTTATGCAAAACAGATGGCTATGGAGAGGTGCCTGCCTGCACCTGTGGACTTGGTGGTTATATTTCATTTTCCCCATTCTTCCAGTTCTTGCAGACAACCTGAAATCCAACCCTGGAATTAAGTGGCAGTATTTCAGTTCGGAAGAAGGAATTTTTACTGTTTTCCCAGCACACAAGTTCCGGTGTAAAGGCAGCTATGAGCATCGAAGTAGGTATGTTGACTTGCTTGCTAAAGGTTTAATAATTGCTTAAGAGTGATCTGTTTGAAATGTAAGCACCTTACTTCCACACACAGTGCTCTTTCCAAGCTGTAGTTTCAAAAATGTGTACCTTCTCTGACACTATTTCACCATTTAGCTTATATGAAAGTGGAAGTGCTAGAGAAGGGCAAAAGATTAAACCCAGAGCTTTTCTAGAACTATCTAGCGAGTCAGGCAAAACAAGGACTTTATTAGAGAACTTAAATTATTTGAAACACCAAAATTGTTTTGAGATTCTGACATATTTATGGAAAAATAACTGTCAATTCGTTCTATAAAGTGCAGCTCTAGAAGACTTAATCACTTGCCTCAGAATACTGTTTGTGATCCTCAAATTTCCATTCTGTGTTAGTATGCTTGGTCATCCTTTTGAAATAGACATGCACATCTCAGCTACTGGAAGATTTAAGGTTGTTCAGAAAAACATTCCGTGAAAGATCAGTAGCATCCTGCTTTTCTCATGGAAAGGGCTTGAGACTGTACCGCTTAACCAGTAGGGCAGAAGTAGTGTCAGGACTTATGTGACATACTCATCAATTCACAGATCCCCTTCAGTGCTACTTTTCCTTTTGACTCCCCAAGAATTTCCTTTCTGTAATGTCAGATATTTGATGCCAGAACTACTGAACTTAGTACAGAATGCCCATTTTTCATGCTTTTTTTTTAGTCTAATTTAACCATCACTTTAGCATCTATCTTTAAACTGCATCTAGAATTTTCACCCAAGAAGACTACCTATGTGCTTTTCCTAGGAAGATATGTGTATTGTTTGTATGATTTCTCCCATTGTCCCCCTAAATGTCATGGTGGGACTGGAGTGTCTTGGAGATTGCATTAGGGACCAGATTGGGATCTGGCTTGGTTTATCTCTCAGGGGAAGCCAAAGATAGCATGAACCAGCCCATCCTCAATTGCTTCTAAGATGACTTGGCATGTGGCATGAGTCTCCCCTGAGGTGTGGTTCCAAAGGAAAAACAAGATCTTCTCAGAAATTCTCGAACACCTACATTTGGAAGATTTCATTTATCTCCCCACTATACCTGCGTCATCGCTCTCCTTTTGTCTAAATAAGCTAAGGTTTTCTCCACAGATCGTTCTTCCCATGTCTTTATTTGTCTTAACTGCTGTCCCCTGATGACTTTGTGAGTGTTCTGCCTCCCTTTAAAGCAGGGAGTGGGTTTGAAAGCATAGCAGCAGGAAAAAGGAGCTCTAAGAACTGCCCTCCAGGTTGTGCTTTTCATGTCATGGTTGATGAGTCCTACCAGAGTAATTTTAACAAACACAGACTTTGCTTTGCATTTATGTGAGGTGATTTGGGAAGAGGACGTGTCATTTTAAGGCAGACTCCCCCACCTAGCTTAGAGAACCTAACAAGCTTAATAGCTCACATGGCTGACAGTGTTGGAATAGTCAGATTTCCTTACATTTTGTTCCCTCTTTCATTCCTGTAGCCTCCTCTCCTGTTTCTTTTTATACCATTTCCCTACTGGCTTGGTGGTACTGATTTAGGGGCACTTTCATATAAATGCAGAACTTTTGGCTTAAGAACAATTAGTGTAAACTTGGCCAGACTTTGAATTTTTTGTTATACTTTGCCTGCATTTCTTAATTTGTGCCCAGGCTTTTGTGATTCAACTGGCATCTAACATTTCACAGAAAACTGTACTGTTTTAAGGGTGTCAATAAAGGAGAGAATTCTCTAGAGGCTGATTTGCTTTTTTAAGCTCCCACTGATTTGTTCCAGCTTTAAAACTGTGAATAGAGACCTCATTAAACCTCTTCTCACAAACCTTCCTCTACTGCACACGAGCAGAAGGCTGCTTTGATGGCAGGCATTTCTCCTTTGGAGTTCCCTCACCCTCCCCTCTCTTTTCTTAATGTTGGCAAACAAAAACTTGGCATGAAGAGTGGCTATCACAGACTTGGACAAATTTGATGGCACAGTTTTAAATGCTCAGATAAGGGGCCTTTTGGTGGCTGACCTGTGTGAATTGCTTCAGTACAGAAAGGAAAGGGCCCTCTTAGCAGTAGCCTTTGTCTGGGGAGAGAGAAACCAAATCTGCTATTTAAAGCTGCTCAGCAGGCTCACAGTTGAGAGCTGCCTCCATTTGAGCAGAGCCCCACTTCCCTATAAGTCTCCCAAGGAGGATCCAGCACCGGTCAGTGGACACTGTCCTCCTCCTTGTGTTGTTCCCACAGACAGAGGGGCCACCATGGCATCTCCTGCTGCAGAATGATGGGTAACATTAGCAGTGTCACCATGCTCAGCAGAGAGCATTGATTTTTGAGTAGCAGAAAAAGCCAGCTTCACAAAGGATTTGCTCCTTGAAATCCTCCCCCATATGCTTTAATCTTCAGAAGTTTCCAGCCCATGTTTTGCAGATGGACATTGCTGTCTTGAGGGCAGTCTTATTTTCAGGGCAGTGCAGATTGGTTCTCCCTCCCCACTGATCTCTGCGTACTTGCGCCGTCCTTGGGGAAAGCAGCATCACAGGCACCTACACCTCTGACATGCAGAACTGTTAGCTCAGGCCTTTTACCTAATCCAGGACTGACCCCAAAGAGCTGCTTCTCCTTCTAGACCGATCTACGTCTCCACAGTCCGGCCACAGTCAAAGCACATAGTTGTGATTCTGGACCACGGGGCTTCCGTCACAGACACCCAGCTTCAGATCGCCAAGGATGCTGCCCAGGTCATCCTCAGCGCCATCGACGAGCACGACAAGGTTAACTTTGTCCTGGCGTCAGCCAAGACATTGACTCCCCATCAAATGCCTTTTAAAAAAATGCATGTGTTTTTAAAAGCATCTTTGAAATGACTGTGGTAGTTTGTTTTCCTTCTAGTAATGGAGCAAGCAAGTGCCCGCTCTGACTCCAAATCTCTTTTAGAACCAGCCCACCAAGCCAAGTCTTGGCTCTCCCCTACGGATTCTGACTAGTTGTGACAATCACACTGGAGGTTGTGCTAAGGAGGAGGAAGGCCGGGGCTTGGGTGCTGGTGGGTGACTGGACTTTATCTGAGGACTGATGAGAGGTCAAGGGAAGGGAAGGCGGCTGGTGCTTCACTAATCTCTGGACACTTCAGGAACAGGCATGCTTGCTGCTAATGATAATTTGTGACTCGTGGAAATTTTTTGCTTCATCTTGGGGACATTTAAAAAAAAAAAACATTATTTTTGTGGCACGTAAAGATTCTTACTAATCCATTTGTCGAAGACATGTACCCCTGCCTTTACTCTCATCCCAGCCTCAGCTAGAAAACCAAAATGGTTAGTACTTGCTAAGATTTTCCTCTGTCTGAAATACTTTTTTGATGTTCTGTATGAACAACACATTGCTGACTTTATCTTGGAACAAAAACCAAACTCCAGGGTTCCTCCTCCTTGCCAATCTTTAATCCTTTCCAATTTGATAGATTTATGCCTCCAGGCACTTGTTTTTAAACTCTCAGAAACTGTTCTATATACCTTCACTTCTTGGGCTTTCTGGAATGTAAAAATAAATAAACAACCCTTACCTAGTAGGTTAACAAGTTTCCCTTTTCTTTTCTCCAGATCTCTGTGCTGACCGTGGCAGACACCGTGAGGACTTGCTCATTAGACCAGTGCTACAAGACCTTCCTGTCTCCCGCCACTAGTGAGACAAAAAGGAAAATGTCCACCTTTGTTAGCAGTGTCAAGGCTTTGGATAGTCCCACCCAGCATGCAGTGGGGTTCCAAAAGGCATTCCAGCTGATTCGAAGCACAAACAATAACACCAAGTTCCAAGCGAGTAAGCACATTCTCCTGGAGGACTTATATATAAACTAATAGATAAAGGATGGCAAGCAGAATACATTGTAAATTGATCACATGAGTCTAACGAGAGGGATTTCTTTAGAAGCTCTCCTGGGACAAAATTTTCATGTGTTGCCATAATGGTCATTTCATACTAGGATCTTCTGACCCTTTTTCTCCTCTATTGCAATCAAAGACACTTAGGCTCTTTCTTCACTTCCAGATCATCTTCTTCCTGCCCCTTTATTAAGAACATACCCATTTGTTTCCCGGGGGAATAGCCACGTTCTTTTTAATGCTAATTGTCAGCCTGGCCTCCTCACGGCCTTAGAGCCGTGTTTGCTGTGCGCATGTGCGCGTACAGGAGCAGCACATGTGCACTAAGGGGGCAGCAGGGATTCTTGCCTTGATCCATCCTTTCTTCTAACCAGCTGTCATTTAGATGAGTCTGGCCCTTCAAGTGTACAAAGGCACACTAATTTAATTTTCATGTATTAAAGAAAAATCTGGAATTAGGAAGCATGCTAAAGTAAAGGGTATTTGAAATAGGAGACATGCTTTGAAACTGAAAGGAACCCATCGTTTTCCCTTTTATATAAAAAAAAATGTAGGGTTTGGTGGGGGGTTTTGGCAGGAGGGGGGGAGGTCAGTGAATGTCTCCTATGGAGATAAATGTAAGAATGTATTTTCAAGCTCTTTGGGAAGCATTGTTGAATGCAGAACTTCAAGCTTAGCACATGATGGTCCCTTGAAAGAAGGAAGCTACTGTAAATAATATATCTAATGCTGCTAAATGGTTTATGTTTCTGTCTAACAAATGAGCGCAAGCTTTAAAGCAGCATGTGTTTATTATTTCACAGATTCCGTGAGTTAGGCGTCTAGGTACTGCTTAGTTTAGTTCTTCATTTAGGATTGCACAAGGCTGCAGTCTGAAGTGTCAGGCAGGTCTTTGTCTGATGGGAGGGTCAGAGTCCAAGCCCATTGGCCAAAATCATTTACCGTAAAAAACTCAATTCACTTGCTCCATTAAAACCAACAGTAGACATTCCTTCTTCGAGCCCCTGACTTCAGGGTAGGCTTGGACCTTATTTTATTTTATTTTATTTTATTTTATTTATTTTATTTTATTTTATTTTATTTATTTTTTGAGACTAAGTCTCACTCTTTTTGCCTGTGAAACCGCAGGCTCTCGTTGCCCGGAGTACCACGGACTCAAGCAATCCCCAGCCTCAGCTTCCCAGGTAGCTGGGATTACAGGTGCATACCACCACGCCCAGCTATTTTTTTGGAACTAGGTCATGCTATGTGCCCCCGGCGGAACTCGACCGGCGATCCCGTCCCAACCGCACTCCATAGGCTGGTGCTTATAGGCACGCACCACCATGTCCCGCTTGGACCTTCTTTTAAAGGGCTTGTCTGATCTAATTGGATTGATCCCCTTTGGCCCTTCTCTTGTGACGGGTTTATTAGAGGCTTTTGTTATGTCTGCACGTCCCTCCCTCTGTGTCATCTATGGAGCACAATCCCAGGAGCAATATCTCACCACTGTTGCCATATTCTGTTGTTCAGAGTATATTGCGGTCACACCCACAGCAATTGGAGAGAGGTTCCACAAGGGTGTGCATCACTGTAGTCATTTAGAATTTTCCTACCAGCCAGGTCATTTAGACAGGGACTAAATGACAAGTTCCTGTTCTTCACAGACCATGCTGAAAGCAGAGAAGTCCACCCTTCACATGACCGGTGGACAAGGCTAGCCTTATATCCAAGTGGTTTGGCCTCTTGGTTGATGCTTTATCTGTGTCAAAGCCACTACATTCAGCCTGGCTTGCTAGAGGCATTCTTTATACTTGATTCTTCACTCCTCAGACCATCTTCAGAGTTTTAGTCCAACTTTGATTCTTTAATGGTTAACTGTTAGAGAAAAATGTTAGACTGGCAGCGAGCAGGCAGTGACTGAGTCAGGCATGCAAGAAGGAAGGTAGCGTGGGTTACCTGGACAGCGAGGTTGGCTGGGAGCGCTTGCTTCAGCCAGGGGCAGCTGCTCTTACGCTCAGCCGATTGTCACGTTGCAGGAATGCTTGCCTGCCATTTGCTGGACCTTCTGTTTCAGGAGAAGCCAGAAATCTGGATTTATACGTGAAATCCCTTGATTTTCCAAATGCTGACTTTTGTTCTTGCTTTAAAACTGTGAAGAGAAAAACTTCATTAAACCTCTTCTCCCAAATCTTCCTGCTCTGCACACAAGCAGAAGACTGCTTTGATGGTGAACGCTTCTCTTCTGGGGTCTTTTGTTTTTATTTTTCTTGATGCTGGCAAACAAAAAAAAACATGATGAGAAAAGTGACCATCACAAACTTGGGCCCATTTTTTTGGTGGTGTTTTTTAATTCTTTTTTTCTTTTTTGAGACTAGGTCTTGCTATTTTTGCCCATGGAACCGCAGGCTCTCATTGCCTAGGGTACCACAGACTCAAGCAATCCCCAGACTCAGCTTCCCAGGTAGCTGGGATTACAAACACGCACCACCACGCCCAGCTATTTTTTTGGAACTAGGTCTCGCTACGGGTGCCAGGCGGGACTCGAACCGCGATCCCTAGCCCCGGCCGCTTCATAGGCTGAAGCTTACAAGCACGAGCCACCGTGCCCGGCCTTTTGGTGGTGTTTTTTAAATGCTCAAGTCTTTTTTTAGGCCTACTGGGGTATTTCTAGAGATTAACTCACAGACTTCCATTTTATGACTTCTACTGGCAGTTTGGAGGGGGAAAGAAAAAGAAATAGAACCCAAATTAGGTTGCATTAAGGGGAAAAAAGCCTCAGAAATTAGAATTATCCAGTTTATTAAGGAGAGGTTTGAGGTACTTGCAAGCAACAGCACAGTGTTATGTGAATTTTGAATTTCAGTCAATGTGGGACCACATTCCTACTCTGAAATTTTTCTAACCCTGTGAACTTGTGTAAAGTATTTGATCTCTCCAGGCCTGGTGTCCATCTGCAAATTTGGCCAATATTAAGATCCAGGATTCCATCATAAATATTAAGTAAATATTAGCTGTGGTTATCCTAATATTCCATTTCCTACAAGGCTCCTAGCTCCAGCTAAACTAAAGCAGATACCCCAGACTTCCTAAGTTGACTCCATGCCCATAGCTCTTTCAGAACTACCTGCTAGTCACCTTTGCTACAGAATAATCAGAGGTCTGTACATTCCTCCTGGGAGTTTTCACTGTCCATCAGTACTTCTGTTCCTACCCCAAACAATTCTTTAGCATCTGCTGTGTAGCTGGCACTTCTTTAAGGCTGTGAGTGGGGTTATTTTAATGCATAAGGCTTACCTATAGGATTGTTGTAAGGATCAGTCTGTGCATGTAAATAAAGTGTCTCCCCTGCTCTAGTTGCCATCTAAACAAAGCTGCCTGTCATAAATCATTGTGACTTCATGCTTTGCACTAATCAGAAAATCTGAAACTTATTGAATTCTGGTTCTTTTTTTAGTTCATAGTAGATATATTCCTGACACCTCAACTAATTGGATTGTTCTGGATTTATATTGGGGCAGAGGGAGGGTAACTGGTTAGTGAGTCATTTTATAACCAAAGGATAATATAAAGAGTGGGTATTTAATTGCATGGGTAAAACCCCAAGTTAATAGTGACCCGAAGCCAGCTGACTATTCTGAAACTGACCCCAAGACATACTGGTCATTTTAGACAGGGACTTACCAAATGAAAAAATCTATTGCATTTCCTCTCTGGAATATGCTATTTCTTTGCTCTGAACCAAATCCCTGTAACTACTCCTGTTCTAATATTCACAAAGTTTAAAATTCCTCTAACTGAGTGACTAGACAGGGAATACCCCAATATGTAAATAATAAATCAGACTAAATTTTAGCAGGTCTGATATTTGAGAATAGGAAAAGACCTTAATTTTGGTTAAGGGGGCAGGATGGGCAAATGTTTCCAGAGTGTATGTCTTCTTGGGGTGCAAAAAGAAAAAAAAATATCTGCTTGGCTGCTAAAGGAGACTGTGATGGCAGTCCCTCTGACTTCCAATCATGAAACTGTGCCCCTTAGTCAGCTCTCGGTGACAGTGTGGTTTGTCCAGAATTGTGATGCTGACTAAGAAAACTCAGAGGATTCTCTTTTAGAAGTCACATTTACAGATGTCCAGGAGTTTGTCACCCAGCATACCTTTGCCAAAGTCTACTAGTTTGTCTCATACTTTATCTTTTTTGTTTCTCTTTGTTTTCTTGTTCTTTAGATACTACCTAATTGAAATTTTTAAATTGAGATAATGCTGGTTCACAACATTGTTTATATTTTAGAAGTATAGGATTCCCTCCCTTTGTATTGGCTTCTTTGCATGTCATTATTGCCTCCTAAGGGAGTCAAGCAGTATTTTTTTTCCAGTCTGAAACTTCAGTGTATGTTTATAGAATCCTAACAAAATAATTTACGGAACTCTATTTACAGACCTGGGAAAATATTGACATCTTGTTTAAGAGAGGAATATTCCTGAGTTTATGAATTTTATTTTGCATCAGCACTCATGTACCAATTTTTGACACATAGAAGGTGTGATGTAAATTTGCAGTTAGTATTTATTAGAGAATTTTCCAGGCATCAAAATTGACTTTCAGACTTGTTTATATATCAAGTCTTTCGTAATAAGTAAAAGCAACTTTTAATATATTTACTTCTTGAGTCAAATTTTATTAAATTCAATTCAGTTGTCTACAGCATTGGTGCACCACTGTTTATTAACTATACAGTTCTGTAGAATGAAGTCTTCAAAGTCGAAAATGGAAATTTACAAACTGAAGGAATTCAAGTTTTGTATTCTCATTGCTGTTAAGATTATTTTTTAAAAGGGTAACTATTTATTACCTGTTGGCTGGGGAACACATGATCCCAACTCTCAGTGTCTTAAAGCAATAAGTATTTATCTCCTTATATTTTGCAAGAGAGGAACTTGGGCACAGCATCTCTGGATGCCTTTGGTCAAGGTGTCTTATGAAATCACAATCAAACTTGTTCAGGGCTGTTGTCCTCTCAGAGTTTAATTCAGGAAGGATCTGCTTCCACGTTTACTCACATGGTTGCTGATGGAATTCAGTTCTGAGGGTCTTGATTCCTTGCCCCATTTTAAGGATAGCTCACAACATACTACCTGGTTTCCTTAAAAGTGAGAGATTCCCCCAATGTAGCAGATTTCATCTTTTTGTAGCCTCATCTATCTGTTGGAAACTCTGCAGAGTTCTATTCTCAGAAAGACTAGCCCTTCAACCCAGCACACACATGAGGGAGACAGCTATGCAAGGACATAAATACCAGGAGATGGGGGATCACTGGGCAGGTAACCTGGAGGTTGTCCAGCACCATAACTAGACAGCAGCCCCAACAAAAATGACTACAACAAGGAGCCGAAGAAATAAATTATGACATACGATTATTTCTAATGCAAAGATAAATGTCTATTCAGGATGTCATAAATACACATACACTAGATAAATTAAGTATTCATCCAACAAAAGCAGTTACTTACAAACAGAAAAGAACAGAAAAGGGGGGTAGATCGTGTTCATGATGTTACCCTGCTCACTTCCCCTAATTCTCATGCCACAGCCAACCTTGTGTACCCTCTAGAGTTATAGATACCCCTTCAGGTCACTGGAAATGAGGTATGGAAAGCATGTTGAGCCCTGTAGCTTGTGTAATATTGAATGTGTGGGACTCCCTAGCCTCCTATCCTTTCTTAAATAGGGTTCTGAATATTAATATCCACAAAGCTAAGTATCTGGATTTTGGAGGTGAATTTTTTTTTTTTTTATTGAGATCATGTTGGTTTTACATTGTAATATGATTCACAGGCACAGGCTCACACCTCTTCAGATGCAGTTCACACCCGCTACCAAGGCATCAAAAGTCCTCCACCATAGTCTGTAGTGCCCCCTATATAGTTTTTAACAGAAGCCTTATTTCCCCCTCCTAATGTGAAATCCTTTGGTTACCAAAGGATTTGTAAAATCTAGCTCTCTGTCTTCCCTCCATTAAAGAGGTCATTTAGCCTCTGCTTATGTTGCTATAGCAGAAGGATATTCACTTTATTTTTTGAGTAAATCCACTTGAAAGTTCTTCCATTGAGCAGAATTACTTCTCAGTTACTCCTCTACCCATTAGCTACAGTTAGAACCTCACATCACAGATGTTACTTTAGCCCATGAATGTTTTTTTTATAAGCTGTGTATGTTGAGATTTCCTTTTTTTACTTTTACTTTCTACTCACCATCACCATTTTGCTCTCACTCTTTAACTAAAAGCCAATTAATCCTCCCTGAAACCCTATGGAATAACTACTGTAATTATCCCCATTTTATAGACAAGGAACTGTAGGTGTAGAGAGGTTAAGAAAGCTGCTATTATTACCCGGAGCCAACTTATAAGTAGCAGTGCTGGGATTTCAACCCAGGCAACCTGGCCCCTGCTCCACCAAGAAGCTTAAGAAACAAATGTTAATGGAGTTATTCCCTGTAAGGGAAAATAACCTCACATGTCTCGGGTGCCCCTGCAATCACCATTTTGAAGCTGTTTCCCCCTTTTTGGTAAAGTCTTTGAGAAAGGATCAAATAGGTTCTAAATTCTCCATTCTGGAAGGCAAGACAGATTTCCATGTGGAATGGCCAAAGTACTACCACCAGGGGTGCCTGTGAAGGAAATCATCTTCTTTTAGCTGGTAAATCTGTTAAGGACAGATTTTTCCCTCACACTGAATATGAGGTGTCATTGCCCACAAAAAGCAGGATGGAGAGAAGCAGAGGCAGAGAGATGAAAGCCTCAGCATCAGATGGGAAAGAGTGGAAACCAGAAGCCTGGGGTCCTGGAGGCGAGAAGGTCCAGGAGACATGAAAAAGATACTGAACTGTTTCCTTGCACCAGAATCCACTGTAACATTCAATTTGTATGTTTTTGTTTAGATACAGACATGGTCATAATTTACCTGTCAGCTGGCATTACATCAAAGGACTCTTCAGAAGAAGATAAAAAGGCGACGCTCCGTGTCATCAATGAAGAAAATAGCTTTCTAAACAACTCTGTAATGATTCTCACCTACGCCCTCATGAATGGTGGGTAGCATTTTGAGATTTTTCTCTCAGATGAAAGTTCTCTCTAAGTGTAGGTAGCTTTCAAAAAAAAAAAAAAAAAACCATAACGGTGTGCTTTGATGAAGGGGTAAGAAAGGCAACCAGATACTGCTCCTTCCCCTTTCTCTGCCTAGGGTCAGTACAGAGGGCATGCCATGGATTAGGATGTCCCTTTTTCTTCATCTCTCTCTCCAACCAGCTATTCATTTCTAAATCTTCTCCATGTAGGTATCCTTGCAGAGTTTTCTGGACAGCCCCAATTTTTTTCTTCTCGATATTATTAGAATTTGGTGCTGCATGGAGGTTATTATCTCTGCAGGAAGCCAATGTACTTGACCTAGATTCTTCGGTATAACCAAGACTGAAGATCACATTTCCCTGCAGAATGACCACCTGATGTCTATCTCCCTTTCTCCAGCTCAGCTTCCTTAAACACATCATAGAATTGAGAATTACCTAGAAGCTCTTTGTGAAAATGAATGTACCCAGGGCTGAGCCTTGCACTTGCTAAGCACTCATCAAGACTGGTTTTGTTACTCTTAAATGGAATAGTATGTGAAAGAACTGAAGCAGAGAGGCAGGGTGGGGGTAGGTAAAAGCAGGGGAGGGATGGGCACAAGAGATTAAGATGATGCTTCATGGGTAACAAGGAGAACCTCAGGATATACAACGATGCAAAAAATATATATATGTATAAATAGTATATGTGTGTGTGTATATACATGTATATATAATCAGTTTTTTGAAAATGCATACAATAAAGTAAAATACATAGGTTAAAAATAGTATATGAAGCACTTAGTAAATTGGTAAATTTGAGGAAATATTTTTCCTTCTGCTACCCAGCCTTCCAGTCTGACTGCAGCCCAGTCTTCGAGCATCTCTGCTGTGTTGTCTCCCCCCCATTAACTCACTGCTCTTTTCTCAAAACATCTTTTTCTTCCACAATTGCCCACCTACATAGTCCTTTATTTCTCCTACCCACTTCCAGATTTCCATGCAGAACCCTGTGGTTCTAGGGACCCAAACTCTCAGGTTTGAATGTGCTAAAGGTTGCTTTGGAGATTATTCTTTTTTTTTTTTTAGACTAGGTCTCGCTATTTTGTCCATGGAACCGCAGGCTCTCGTTGCCTGGGGTACCACAGACTCAAGCAATCCCCAACCTCAGCTTCCCACATAGCTGGGATTACAGGCACGCACCACCATGCCCAGCTATTTTTTTGGAACTAGGTCTCGCTATGGGCCCCAGGCGGGACTCGAACCGCGATCCCTAGCCCCGGCCGCTTCATAGGCTGAAGCTTACAGACATGAGCCACCATGCCCGGCCTGGAGATTATTCTTTATAATGCGAATGCCTCAGTGGTGGCTGAGATTTTTATTCAAACTCTCTTCACGGAGCAGAGGGATCTGTCTTGACCAGATTTTTTTTTTTCCAGGTATTTTGCGACCACAGGCTGTCACAACTAGAGGTTCTGAGTTCCAGTCTCTGTTTACTAGCCATGTGGCCTATAAACAGTTGCTTCATCTCTTTAAGCCTCAGTTTTATGCATAATATGAAGATGATACATTCTCCATAGGATTGCTGTGATAACAAACAATATGGTATGGGTACAGTTCCCAACATAGGGAACTAGTAGACAACAGGTCCACCACGCCTCTAAGGAGTGAATGAAAGGAGGTGTGGTTTCTGACTCAGCGCTGCTCCAAGGTAGAGGTCTCCTCTGCTGCACAGGGGCCAGCAGTCTGTACTTGCTTCTATGTAGAAACTTCAGACAACCATGGGTGCTTCTCGAAGCAAGCCATGTCTTAGCTTTCTCTAAATTCCGAGCACAGCCAAAGTGGACAAGGATAGTCTGCTTTTGCCTGAATCACATACCCTTAGGTGTTAGCTCCAGTGCCTGTTGGTCTTTTTTCTTAAGCTTAGTTTCTTCCACTCATGACAGAAAGGAGAGACAGGGTGAGAAAGGGGGAGAGTATGGGAAAGGAGAGAGAAGAGCAGGAGAGGGAAAAGTGCAGTACAATATACTGCACTTTGGTTTTAGAGCTGTATTATGCCAAGTCCTCATGGATCTTATTAGTTGGTGAGAAAGACTGGCGGACAAGGCAGATGAACTATATGCAGCAGTGAGCACATGAGAGAGAGAAAAATAGAAGGAAGTGGTTGCTTCTTTTCTGTTAGATGTGAAGGTGTACCCAGCCAGATGCTAGGGGTGCTTATTGTTGCCATCCATCCCTTCCCCACCAGGGTGCTGTGCTGTGCTGTGCACCTCCATAACTTCCCTCCAACCACCTTTGTCTCTTCTCTTTCTCCCTTTTATCTAGCAGACACTCACTCTCTCTGCTAGTTTTCCCCCTTTGCAAATGCCTATCCCCAACCTTGATAGTGAACACGATGCATTTCCTAATTCTCTCGGTCACAACATGAATGGGGGCACAGAGTCACTTTAAGATTTTGGGTAGAAGGAATGTATCACAAAATTGAAGGGCATTTATGGAGAAAACTGGAAAAGTAGAGGTCCAAAATCCTGAGTGACAACTCAGAGTTTAGTGACAATCTCTGGTGTGAGTGACTAGGTCTGCCTCGCAAGGATATCTGGGGCTCAAAACTCAGAGGACTGGAATAGAATTCAGCCAAGGTGAGGTTGTTGACTCTCTATGACTGTTGTTCCTATGGGTAGTCCATGAAGCACCTAGAATGGGCCTAAGTGAACAGTTCAGTAGGTGGAAAGGATCTGGAATTGAACCCATGTCAGAGAAAGGTGGGTCAAGGTCAAACCAGAACACATTAATCTCTCTGAAACTGTCTCTCAGCATCTTTTGCTTCACTTCTCAAATCTTCCAACACTTCATTTTTGTCACCTTTTCAGCATGACCATATTGATGACAGAATAATCCACATAAGTTCCCAACCCCTTCCCATACCATTCCTGCATCTCTTGATGGAGTAATGTAGAATACTCCATCTTTGATGACCCTTCCATCCTACATTGTTCTTTCTGGTCTAGTCGATATTACTGTTTGTTTTCTTTTCCATTTTGAGAGAGCCAAGCAGTAAGTGACAAAGTAAGGAAATGTGTTTATTGCCTTGAGCAGTCTGCCTTTAATCATTCCCTGTGGGGACTGCGCAGGGTATAAGGTCAGAGCTCAGTCTACATTCCACCTTGACCTTTACTTGGGAGCTTATCGCTCAGCCCCCATCTCGACTCTGTCAAGCAAAGACATAGCAATATATGTGCATTGGTAGTATAGTGGTGAGCATAGCTGCCTTCCAAAGACATAGCAATAATGTGGTTCTGACTTTTCCTTGAGCATTGCATGAATCCAAGTCATTTAGATGCAGTGTGTTATGAAAGAAATGACATCCACAAGACCCCATAACAACTTTATAAATGGACTTTGGAGACCAAAATTGTACACACTCTGTATTTAGGAATGATAGAGTCACATCAGGTAGGCGAACATGAACTCTTCAGATTCTTTTTAATGACTAGGGATTTCCAAGAACTCTAGGCAAAACCTTCTAAAAATTCACTGGAAGAATCTCAGTAGTGGCTGAAATCATTTGAATTTGTTTACTGGGGCACCCATATGGGATCAGTTACTAATCCTTTTGACTGTGTTCCAACAATAGCAAACTAAGTTTTTTAAAAAGACTTATTAAATTTATTTTTGTGCTATAGATTACAGATGTTGTTCAGCAGTACATCCTACTATGCCTAGATCTTTTGCAGTTTTTAAAACCCTCTAAATGTAAAAAATATACATTAAATAAATAAATCCAGTATTATCCAAACAATATCAAGCATGAAACCATTTGTAATTAAAATGAGCTTAAAGAAACTCTGTTTGGAGGCATCACTAAAAACATCCATTATTCTTTCATTTTGTTGCATGAGAGTTTGGCAAGTGTTTAATAGGCAGAGAGGTAAGAATGAGATGGTTCAGACTCTGTCCTTTAAAACTCTTACAACTTCATCTACTAATTTAAATTTAGCCCAAACTTTTTAATCATTACTTTTGCTTTTAAATATTAAATGCAGAAAGATAATTGAGTTTTATTATTAAACTTGTAGGGGAAAGCACATTCTTCCTGAATGGGCTTCCTTTATTTACTCACGTGTTTTTCATCATTGCCTTTTGAAGAATTCCTTTGTCCTTTTGGCTACTTACCGAAAGTTTATGTCTCACTCAGGCTTTGTTCCTCAGCAGGCACTGGTATCTATGTTTCAAGTCCACATTGTCTCCCCAGAGACTACTTTGGCATTGCAAGACCTCATCCGTGACTTTATTCCATCTGAATGGCAATTGTTGTATGCACAGTCACCATTTTGCTTTATGTGTTCTCCCTGACTTTCCATTTCAGATGGGGTGACTGGTTTGAAAGAGCTGGCTTTCCTGAGAGATCTGGCTGAACAGAACTCAGGGAAGTATGGTGTGCTGGACCGGACAACCTTGCCTGTGATTAAGGGTAGCATGATGGTACTGAACCAGCTGAGCAACCTGGAGACCACAGTTGGCCGGTTCTATACCAACCTTCCCAACCGGATGATTGATGAAGCTGTCTTTAGCCTCCCATTCTCTGATGAAATGGGAGATGGTGAGTTTGGAGAAAACTTCCTGGTTAAGGAAAAGGAAAGGAAATAGATACAAGGCCACCAAGAGAGAGTTTTATAGTGATGTTTTCATGTAAGCTTTAGATATTCTGGATAGGCAATGGAATGGATATCCCTTTCTCTAAACAGACGGTTGCATAGCACCTGCCATCCATCCTTTTTCTTTTTCTTTTTTTTTTGAGACTAGGTCTCGCTATTTTTGCCCATGGAACCTCATGCTCTCGTTGCCCGGGGTACCACAGACTCAAGAAATCCCCAGCCTCAGCTTCCCAGATAGCTGGGATTACACACGCGCGCCACCACGCCCAGCTATTTTTTCGGAACTAGGTTTCACCAGGCCCCAGGCGGGACTTGAACCGCGATCCCTAGCCCCGGCTGCTTCATAGGCTGAAGCTTACAGGCACAAGCCACCATGCCCAGCCATCTGTCCTCTTTCTAAAGCAGAAATTCCCAGCCCTATCTCCTCTTCACTGCACTAACCCACAGTTAACATAATATGTGCATCCCAGGGGTGGGGGAGGTTGGGGGTTAGGGGATGGCTTTGTGAAAATTCCCCAATATCCAGTGAATTCAAACTAAAGAGTAAGTGTGCATCTCATGTTGTAAGAAGTGCTTAGGATTCTACCTCAAAGGCACAGCAACATAGATATAGTCAAACAAATAAAGGTATGGCATAAGCAAGGATTTTAAATCCCAGATTTTCATTTAATAGTTTTAATAAGTGACACTATTTCATTATATCCTACTCAGTCATCAGTTAAAAATGAAATGACATCCTTACGTTGTAAATCTTTAAGGTTATTAGGATTATAATATATACCTATCATGCTTCTCAATGATTACTGCTCTTGTTTTATTATTTTACTTTTTTATTAATATTTTATCCATCATCATTATCTTGATGTCACAAGTTACTCATAATACAGTGATTAAAATAATTAACCTTGATGTGATCAACTTCTTGGTCTATAAAATGGGAAAAATCATATTTTCCACAAGGCAGAAAGGAAGATTTAATGTATTAACATATGTAAGCATATGTAAAGTAACTAGAATAATATCTGGTCAATAGTTTGTGCTTAGTAAATTTACAGGCTTTTCCTTTCCCTTCTGTCAGTCTTATCCTTTTCCTCAGAGTCTTTCCTCTCCTCCTAACAGAGAAGGCTGATAAGCTAATTACAAGCCAGGTAGTTACTATCATTAGATGAGAGCTTTTTTTATGTTCCATTAACTAGGAACTCTTATAAATCTAGATATTCAGAAAAAACACATGTATAAAAAAATACTAGACACAGTGTTTTTCAGAAATTAAGTAAAAATATTTTTTAAAAAGTAGTATTTCTATAAGGTAGAGATACAGCAGTTGCTGGTGTGTGAACTCAATTATCTTATCCTTCCTACTTCTGGCAGAGTCCATAATATGTGCGTAGAATAGAAACTCCCACTTTTAGATAAGGTTACTTAATTTTTGAGGAAAATGTCGTCTTTAATATAGGATTTTTCTATGTATTTCCAGTGTTACTGAGTGCCAGCCAAGCATTGTGCCAGGCAGTGATGGGTCAGGCCCACATCCCACACTCAACAAGTGTTAAATAAAATCTGATACATGAAAGACAGATCAGTGAATCACATTAATAATATGTGAAAGGAACAAAGACAGATGTGGAAATCTTGTACAAGGTGGAGGATAGCTATGCAGTAAAACTCTGTTATCAGTCGTAGTTACCAGGTAGAGAAAGACCCTTACTAAAATGGACCTCTCCAATTTGATTTTTTGCCAAAAATCAAATTCTGTGCAAATCTTTGGTTCTCTCTTGGCTGATGGCCTGCAACCATCAGTTTTAGTCCTCCACCCTGTTTTGTTCATCCTAATCTGGGCTCCAACAGTTGGTTTTACTGGTCTGTTGTATTCTCCTAATAGAGAATGTCTTCTGGTTTTTGTGTTTTTCAGCCCATGGAATTATTAGGTGATAGCTCCTTTAACATGGGGCCACTGTGCTTAGGGAAACCCGTGTTTACATGACTAATTCAAACCTTCCACAGATTAATGTATCGGTAGCTAGATGTATTTCTTTTAAAAAGCAAATCTATACATGTTAAGTTAAACTAGAGAGGGCTTGGGAATTTTCATTCAGTATAGCGAGAGCTTACCACTCTGTGAAATGAAGTTCTCTGTTTGAGTTAGTAATTAGAAAGTAAGCCTGTGTTTCTTTTTCAGGCTTATATTCAACTCAGAAAGAATAGTAATGCGAAGTGAGCACGTGGTTTCAAAATATTTTTGTTGGACTTTATGGTTCAATAAAAATGACTATTCTAGAACTGAAGCCCAGGGGAATGTGGTGTACAGATTACAACCTCTGTGTCTCCATACTGACCCTTGTGGCACTGTTCCCATCACTTCAAATCCACTAATGGGACGCACCATTCCTGTCTCACCCTGCTGGATGTTACTCCCTCCCCCCCTTGCTTTTCCCTTCCCCTGAACAAAATACTCCCCCCATAAAGACATACTATTCTTAAATGGTTAAAGCAGATAGATAGACAAACAGGTAGTATACTAAGTGTTAATCACCTAAGGGATGCTTTTGAATTTATAATAAAGATACCCACTATACGGATTTTTTTTTCTTTTTCCCTTTTATTGAGATATCATTGATATGTAACACTGCATTGGCTTTAGATATGCACCGTAACAATTTTAAATAAATATGTTTTAAAATTGTTACTATAATAAGACTAGCTCAGTCCATCATCTTGTAGTTACAACTTTTTTTATCTGACACACTTTTAGCGACTTTCAAATACACAAGAGAGTACTGTTAGCTGAAGTCACCATGCAACACATTACATCTCAGAATTTCTTTTATAACTGAACAACTTCTCATAAATTTTTCTGTGTTGTGTTCACTTCTTCCTACTGGGTGTTGCTCTTAATTGGCCTTGGCAACCACAGCACCTCAGTAATAACTCCATGTGGACATCATACATGAAGCTCACTCTATGTGGTGTCCGTTCTTTGCAGAGCTCTTCAGGAGTATCTAAATGCCATTTCTGGGAGTCTGTAGAAGGAGGACTTTCTGCTAAGCTGCTCAGGCAGGAATATGTCACCAAGTACAAAAAGTACAAAAATGAGATGGAGAGAAACTTCATCTCTTTTTGGTTTGAATTTCACTTTGAGTCTGAGGGATCCTGCAGTCATTCTGTAAGAGCTCTCCATTGACAGTACGAAGAAGCCATTCAGAGAGGTGGCACCCTGTATCCTGTTCATAATGTGAGAACAGCCAGCTGTCCCAGTGCTCAGAGCCTCATATTGACCCACCATACCTGTCCCATCCTGCTAGACTCCCACCCAACCCCCTTGCTTTCCCTTCCCCCTGATTGTCCTGCTGATTTTATGTGGCCCATGAGCTGTGATGTATGTGTATGTATGGTTTTCATACTTTAAAAGTTTAAGAAAAGGAAACAAAAAAGCATATGCAATAAGAGATTGTATGATCTACAAAACCCAAGATATTTGCTTTCTAGCCCATCACACTAAAATTAGTAAACCTCTCCCCCAAGTGACTAGGCATGGTTTCCTTTGAGAACTTAGTATCTCCTTCAGCTGCTCAGATTTCTGAGTAGTTAGAAAATATGATTCTAAATTTTTCTCATCTTCCTGGTGATTTTTAATTTATTTGTTTTTGGATAGGGTGAATTAATGAAATATAGTTCCTCATTAAACACTCCTTCATCCATAATCTCCTTTCACCTGAGAAATCATTAAAGCAATTACGACTATGCCAAACAGATGTGAAAATCAAGACGCAGAGGAGTTAGGTCTAATGTCATATGTATAAACAGACAGGACGCAGCTGGGCAGGCATGATTTTCTATAACTTACCCAGTGGTCTTTCAAGTTCAGCTGACTGCCCCACTCCAAGGAATAGAAATGTGGAAAGGCTGCTTGTGTTTTGCATTGCTGATATTTTGGAATATCATGTTCTTTGAGGTGAAATAGTGGAAGGTATACAAATTCCCTCCTTTCAAATTAGCTGCAATATCTGAACTGCCCAAACATTCACCTTATACTCACTGTTGGCAAAGATGGTGGTTCATTACTGGGTAACATAGGAAACTTTTCTTCCCAGCAAAATTGAAACAACTGATTATTAGCCTTCATGGGTCAGTCTTTTTTCCAGCGCTTTGTCTAACAGTAATGAACTTTTCTTTGTTTTTAACCCATAGGTTTGATCATGACTGTGAGTAAACCCTGTTATTTTGGAAATCTACTTCTGGGCATTGTGGGTGTGGATGTGAACCTGGCTTACATCCTTGAAGATGTGACATATTACCAAGACTCTTTGGCATCCTATACTTTCCTCATAGATGACAAAGGTAATCTGCTGAAAATTAACCGTAACAAAGAATGATTTCTTTAGCAATCTAAAGAAAATAGCCTATAGATACATGATATTAAATAAAGTAGGACAAAATAGTATTTATAGGGAAAGTGTATGAATAGCACTGTTCATTTGCAGTGGAGCACTCTAAAAGATGGCAAAATGAATTTAAAATATTATGTGTTAGTTTCTACATTACCTTAAGGAATAGGAATAGTTTTTGTAACATCAGGAAATTAGACTTTGAGGATTCAATGACACACAGAATGTGATCCTTTGGTTTTTTTGTTTGTTTGTTATCTATCTGGGTTTTTTGTTGCTATTGTTATCCTTATATTTATTGGCATTAAGATTTACATGAAAGATTAGAACATTAACTAAAACAAAAACCAAATGGCTGGTACCTCATAGTGTTCTTGTTTAGACAGGTGCTTGATAATTTAAGATATCTTTCTATATAGACGCCAAGTGTTTTATGCAAAATCACATAAAAATAAGTTGAGTTTTTATTGCCTGGTGAGTTCCATACAATGCTCAGTGTAGGGCTGCCATCCCGTCGCGGCCCATATTTCAGTGCTCTGATTAGTGCTTTTATTTTGGAATCAGTGCCTCCAACAATGTGTTTTCCATAGCCTATGTTTTTGCTTTCTTATTTCAGGGTACACACTTATGCATCCATCTCTTACTAGACCATATCTACTATCAGAACCTCCTCTTCATACTGACATCATTCACTATGAAAATATCCCAAAATTTGAGTTGGTTCGGCAAAATATCCTAAGGTAAGGGGAAAAGGTGGAGTTGGCTGTGTTTTGTTTTTTCGCTGAGAATAGGAACCGCTGAAGTCAAATAATGAGTGTTTATTATTTAGGTTACTTTAATATTATCAAGAGTATAGATAGCAAGATAATTTTTTCGATGAGAATAGTGGCCAAAATTTAGTGTGTTGTTGCATAGCATATAGGGTCTCTCAGAACCATATTCAAGAAAAATGTCTTATAATTCAAATTTTGTGTTCATATCTACATTAATTGTAAAATCAGATATGTTATCTGACTTTTTAAAAATTTTCCAAACTTTACCACATCGAAAAGTATTTACAAAATGAAAGGATAAGTTGAAGACCAGCTTCACAGCATGCCAAAAACTTGCTCGGCAAAGTAGTATCCATTCCAAGTTGACAGCAGCAATCATACACAACATTTTTTCATGAAATAAAGAACAGATTGGATTTCTTCCAACAGTGATACATTATTTTGGCAGATGGTAACCTATAGAGAAATGGGTCTTTGTGCTCATTGGTTGTAAATTAATGACTGAGTGATTTGAGACAAGTTAGTCTCTGGAAAGAATTAGAATTGGGGGCCCAGGGTGGAGAATAAGGAAAAATCTGGGGGTTTCGGGCAGTGGGTTTTTTGTTTTGTTTTGGTTTTTGGTTTCTTCCCTTTTCTAGTGTGGAGCTGTCAGAAAGCTTTACAAAATTCAGAATCTTAGATTATCTCTTTCAAAAGTGTTGAGCTTCATTGCTTTTTAAAATCAGGAGGTGGTCGTTGACTCACAGCTTCTTCCCTGCCTTTAATTAAGTGCTTAATTTTATCTTTGCCCCAAGTATTTCATTCTGTTTGCCAATGCAGCCTCCCTCTGGGCAGCCAGATTATCGCAGTCCCTGTGAACTCCTCCCTGTCCTGGCACATAAACAAGCTGAGGGAAACTGGAAAGGAGGCTTACAATGTTAGCTACGCCTGGAAGATGGTGAGTGATTACAGGATGCAATGTTGCCCTCCGTATATGGGAATTGTGGGGATTTTTGGTCTGATAATATTCAACACTTTAA
This sequence comes from Uropsilus gracilis, assembly GCA_004024945.1. NCBI lineage: Eukaryota > Metazoa > Chordata > Mammalia > Eulipotyphla > Talpidae > Uropsilus > Uropsilus gracilis. The sequence goes on from PVHY01003205.1 coordinate 100,452, forward strand.
GTGATTAAAGAAATAAGAAATTCTACAAATGTTTTATAACTTCACCTTTTTGTGAAAAAAAAAGTTTCCCCTTTTTTATGGGGAAAAAAAAAAACCAAACCCAATATTCAATAAGTCAAAACCTATTAAAAAAATATATATATATTTATATAAAGTAGGAAATAAACTGGGCCCTTCCTCCCTTCCCTCCCCCTTTTGCCTTCCTTTTAATCAGAAGTAAAAACTTTGAAGAAATTGCAGGCATGTATTGTTTTAGAGCTGTTTAGATAGATGAATAGATATATAGATAGTGTATGTGTATGCAAACACTTCTGTATGCCTTTAATGATTATACAATATTACATTAAATAAATGAACTAAATTTCTTTAAACTGCTCCCCATTAATATGTACTGTGTAATATGTTTTAATACTCTTAGTCCATTATTTCTCCCATTCAAAAATCACTATGAAAATTGGGAGTTGGAAAGGAGATAGGAAAGCTAACAATCCTCTCCTGACATTGTCCAAGGAAGAGACTTTTAGGTTACAGTTTGGATTATCCACCTTCACCAGAAACACATGAATAGTTTTGCCACAATTTGTGACACCCTCTGCAGCTTCATTTCCCCAGCCTTATTCAGACACCGGAACCTAAGGTTACTTTACTCGCTCTTTCTTCCCCCTTCCCAACAGATCGTAGCAATACAATTATGAAATTGACCTACAAAAGAGTGGGGTTTTCTTTTTAACACCAAGTTTTTATCACTGTTCTTAAAATGCACTAATGTTTGAAGTTCTCTGGTAGCCATATCTAGTGTTTGGCCTATTTACTCCACAGTGAGGCTATTCATTCTTGCCTTTAGGAACTACATCTTCAACTAAGAAGGATAAAGAATGGAATTGTCTGTCCTCATAGAGCATCTAGTCTAGTGGTAGAGACCCACAAATGTGCAGTGTTCCTGTAGTCGGTATTGGAATGATTGGAATTCAGGGTAGCCAGTGATTCTTGTGACCATTTTGTTTCTCAGAGTATCATCATACACAGCAGTTCCCAAAATGGAAACAAAAGCCATCAAAACAATAAGGGATACCATTTGAGACATTTTATGTTTACAGACCCATTTCTACTGATATTATATTATTTGAGAACTAAAAATTCAAGGAAGTCTTTTTAAATTTTGAGTCAGCTCATTTTCAGGACTCTCTGGAGAATGATTGCACCATCAGCCCTCATATTTACATAACTTTCAAATGAAGATAAATTGCTTAATTTTCACATTGGTGAGCCACACACCAGAATTCTGAATTTGAAATTATACTTTTATTACTTGAAATTGGAGATTGTTTACCACCAGGGAATGTCCTCACTGAAAGGAGCTCAGTTACTTCCATGGAAAATATCTTCATTAGTGTTTATTGTCTTTTAAAGAGAAAGAAAACAATGCTACAGTGGTAAATATAAATTAGGCACTGTTAACATTTTGGAGGGAGATGTTATCCTCAAAAGCTAGTTTTTCTTCAATGATACTAGTAACTTCTGGCCTCTCTGCTTTGCTAAATGGATGTGATTGTATCTTCATCCCAAGTATAAATGTTACCTTTGTCAGAGTTCTGAAAGTTTCAAGCAGCTTACCATTAAATAAAAGATTAGAGAGGTAATAAATAATGAGATTAAAGATTAAAAGACTTACCTGGTTACCCAGCAACAAGAACAAATATTTTTAAGCTTTCTTTACTTATTTTGAGGGGAGTGAGTAGGTATTCATCTTCTCCTAAGGAATAAAATGGATTCTTCTACTTACTGTAGTTCGAATAGATTTATTTTATCTTGATAATAGTTAATCCATTTAACATCAATAGATAAAGCAGATACTGATAGATCATTTCATCAAATAAATTCACATACCACTTGAGAGACTGTGTGGGCAGAGTTAAGAGATTTTTAACCTGTGCTGTGTAACCCAAACCCACTTTTGAGGACTCAAAGAGACAGTTGTCAAAGAAGGAACTGTGGACTAGCAGAAGGTATTAGAATATCGGTCAGTTCACAATGGGAAACCCATGGTCAGTGAGTGAACAAAACCTCCCCTCAGTCATGGAGAGCCCTTGCTAGACACTTTATAGTTCCTTGACGCAGAGACTATTCCTTCAGCAAAGAACAAAATGGAAAGACCTGTATTGAATTTGTTTTCCTTTCTGGCTAAGGACTGTTTATGAAATCTTGCTTTTCCAAGTTCAGTGTAACATTTTATTTTTCTCTTGTAGAACAGAACCAATTATAAAATTACATTCCAGTCATCCAGTTCACACTTTGCCTTTTGGTTCATTGGAGTATATGCAACACAGAAAAACAAATGCAAGGGATGACTGTATGAAAGAGAAATAATAAATGCCACTTCAGAACACACTGTCACTGTCTAATTTGGTGGGTGGAGGAAGAGGATTAAATTTGTTCATCTAATTGAATATCCTTGGCAGCAATGCTTGACAGCAATTCCAGGAAAATGCGAATTATCTCTATGTTTAAAAAATTCTGCAACCATCCTCATAAACCCCTAAATGACACTTAACTCCAACCTGCCCTGTTAAAAATGTCTTCTTGACCTATTAAGTAAATTTACTCCATTGCTTACTCTGTTAAGGGAGTCCTTCAAGCTGCTTTAGTTCTGACTGTCCTTTAGGTCCAACTTAGTTGATTATCACTCCATTGATTTGCCAACCACCTTTTAAAAGATTTTTGTCCATCTCCTATTGTAATGGACTTACAGGGTTTGTATGTTGAAATCAAGGAACTAGAAGCAAGTAGTAGCTCCAGCTATTCACATTGATTTTTGGTGAATGTTTTTCCTCACCAAATTTTAGTCAAGCATTCCTTTCTAGGAACATAGTAAATTTGGAAGTACTCCTGTTTCTACATATGAGCTTAATAAATTAGACTAAGAGACAGCACATTTTCTTGCTTTAGTCTGAGATGACAAGTTTGACTTTCTGCGGGAATTGTAGGAGTTTCAGGTATCTGAGATTCTGGTCGTCTCCAAACAGGAAAGAATTCTTCATTGGAAATGGAATGATTAAATTAGATTTTTCACAGGCTGTTCCTGTGAAAAAGTGCAGACTTGCAATCAGCTATTAATATAGGCAATCCTCGGAACTCTCATTGCAAAACCAACTAGATATTTTAAAATACATTTCAAACCCAAACAGAAATAAGTGTCGTATTGTTAGTGCCACAGCTGGTACTTGCTAGCTTGCTAGCTTGAAGGATGCACAGAGGGTTATGGTCACTGGTTCAAGCTGTTTTCTAAGCCTTTCATTAGCACAATGATTTTTGGTACAAACACTAATTTCCCATGAACAGAAGAAAAAAATTTTAAATGCAGGCTTTCCCCAGAGAAATTGTTCTGTTATCCCATCTTGAGGTCTTCCTCTCATCAAGTGTCTTTCTGTAAGCAAATCAAAAACAGCTAATGGACAATAATATAAAAAAAAGGATTCACTATCCTCAGGAACCTTCATTTTCTATATTAGAAATTCTTTATTGATCTTTTTCCTAGGTACAAGATACTTCCTTTATTCTCTGTATTGTGGTGATACAACCAGAAATACCTGTCAGGCAACTGAAGAATCTCAACACAGTCCCCAGCAGCAAGCTGCTATATCACCGCTTGGACCTTCTGGGTCAGCCCAGTGCTTGCCTCCACTTCAAACAGCTGGCTACTCTAGGTAAAGCCCTTGTCCTTCTCAGCTCCCTCAATGGTCAGACTTATCGCATTTTGTCATAAATATCAGTCTGAATTTTTTTAAAGATGTTTAGTGTGCATAGTGCCAGGCAGGGGATACAAATGTGAAAGCAGTATGATGCCTTGCCTTGAGTCAGGTTCTCTTGTGGGTGCTGAGATCAGGGTTTGCATGCTGGTGATTCATTAAGGATGGCCATTCAAAAAGAAACCAGTGAGGAAGTGCAGGAAGATGGTATAAAGTTAGCAGCAATTAGATCAGGTGAACTTCTTGGTTTCACCTAATCTTGCAATGGGATAGGGAGTTGGGGGAGAGAGTTTGGAGTGTAAATTGTACCTTGGAGTTTGTCCAGACTCAAGAAATGGAGTTGGACTTTTGTATTCCTCAGTCACTCTCAGCTGGTGACAGGTAAAGTGGTTTTTGTAGTTCAGAGATAGGCCATGTGCAAGAGTCGCACATGTGACCTATTAGAGACAAGCCACAGTGCAGGGATAGGGTAAAGGGTAAAAGGACCCAAGGGTAGCATACCCATGTAGCTGTGTGGTGTATCTGCATCTTCCACTGGTCCCTATCTTCAAAAGAGCTATGGAAATAGACAGTTCAAAGGAAGCATAAGGGATTTTTCAGGTATTATTTGTCAGGCATTTTGTATTCCTCCTCTGAGTCAACCAGTAATATAGGAAGATATTTGAGTTTATCAGAAATACGTCATTTTCCCAAGCTTACACAGGCAGCAGAAGGGTTGAGATTTAACTCATGATCCTCCCATCCCAGGACACCACCTCTTTTAGTGTGTGTTGCCCCGTGCCAGACACACCAGCACTCATGGCATGTGCTGTGGCTACCAGTCAGTTAATCAGATGTCAAGTGTACATTTTCTGAGCATTCTTCAAGGTGGAACAGTCCAGATGAAGTAAAACTTCATTGTTGGAACATATTTAGGGTTCAAAAAAATATTAGGGTTCAAAAAATTGTTGGAAAATATTTAGGGTTCAAGAAAGCAAATAACTTATGAGTCACAGTCACCAATCTCTAGATTCCCAACAAAAACATGTATTTGGATTCTTTCAAATGCCATTCTGGAGAGCTTCTGCCTGGGTAGATTAAGAGAGCAGGCCAGAGTGAGTGATCTCTCCTATGACACATCCCAGCAACAGAGACAGCTTGAGGGAGCCAGAGATGTCAGTCAAAGAATGGTTAATTTAGGTTTGGGGGTTTGTCCTTTTTTTTTAGACAAAAGAGTATGCACGCCCTTTCATTCATACTCTTAAGGAATGTTTTTTGAAAAATCTATAAAGGGTGCATGGTTTTCTTAAGTGTGGTATGAGCAAGGTATCCACCACTGCTGGTGAAAAAGAGGTCATTGTTTGAAACACAGTAAAGTACATCAGTTTTCTTGATGAGAAAGTCTCAAGCCTAGATTTTCCTGTGAATAATGCTTTCTAGCTACACTGTCCAGTATGTTAGCCACTAGCCACATGTGACTGTCTACACTTGAAGTTCAAATAGGTATGCTATAGGTGTAAAGCACCTACTTATTTTTTTATATAGATTAAATGTCAAAATGATAATATTTTGCATATATTGGGTTCCATGAAATATATTAAAATTAATTTAACCTGTTTCTTGTTACTTTTCTTAATGTAGTTAATAGAAAATTTTACATCGTATCTGGTCATAGCACTGTATTTCAATGAGACTGCACTACCTTACAAAGATGCTCAGGAAATGCAGAGTTCATCAACTCAATACTTGATATATGACACATGGACCACTTCTGGGTGTGACCCCAGCAGACCTTTGGCCAGTGTGTGAACCGCACTTTCCAGCCATCCTTCCCCCCTCACCTGGGCTGTGTTACCCCAGGACAATGTGGAGTAGTCACCAAGGGTGGTTTACTATCACTTGCTAACTAAAGTGAAACAAGCTCATTCAAGTATAATAAAAGGAAGTAGGAAATAAGAAAAAATTATGCAGATAAGTGTTTTCCATTCGATTTCACCGTGATGGAAATTCTGAGACAGGTGTTGAGTTTATATCAGAGCTCCCTTGACAACCCAAGGAAGGACATTTTCTAGGTACACTAAGATGTAGAAGGGGATTTTTAGGAATATGTCATCTAGTACAGCTAAGCACACTTATCTGTGTAATGTGCTTACCTCCCAGGCACAAAGCCCTGGTCTCTCCCTCAGACCATCTTGCACGACCTTTTATATAAAGATCCAATTCCCAAAGTGTCTCCTCCTCTTACCTCTGGTCCCACTGCAGCTATTTGACCCAAAGTATATTTATTGCCTTTTGACATTGCTCACACAGTGGTGTCATTTTTATATTGTTTTCCTCTTTTTTCTTTATCACTGATCTCTCCTACTGGGTCCTAAGCTCTTTGAATCCAGGGACAGTCCTCTTTCCCCAGCACATTCCTGCTCAGAAGGCCCCACAAGATATGCACAAGAACCCGCAGCCACACAGCTAGGCCACCTCATTTTTAAGCCCCTGGCTTTCTTCTCCTTGATAGAAATATATAATAATCACCCACACTACCCATAAACATATTCTGAAAGTTTAATGAGACATAACATTACTGGATCCCTCCTACTCAGGACACCTGAGAGTATAGGAACTTAAAGAAAATCTTTAGGTCTGTATATCTGAAACCTATATAATGTTATTAACTAATGTTATCTCACTTTAAAAAGGAAAAAAATTAACACTTGGAAGAGCTAACCTGGATAATGAGTTACTAGGCCAAAGGCTGACGAGATAGGAGCCAGGAGAGGAAAACAATACTGAGTCACTTTTGCAATGCATGTATTTACCACTCCAGAAAAAAAAGCTGTGAAATTCAGCTGTGCTCTAGGTAGCTCCCTATGGCTTGGAATAGGAGCAGCAGGCTTTCCTGGGTGCCCAAGAGGTAGACACTCCCTGCTACTCCCACCACACACATGCCTGCCTCGCTGGAGAAAGGCCTCCACTATTCCTACCAGTCTGTTTTTAAAAGCAATATCCAGGGTGGCCCCAAGGAAACAATACCCCAAGTGAGCACATTGACCATTTCAGACACTTATTTTCATTGGACCGGTATTGCTTCTGTTTCACACATGACTCCAAGCTCCCTGAAGGGAGAGAAAGCAACGTCTTTCCTTTTAGCTCTGAGTTCTTTGCTTTCCTGAGGGAAGACCTCCACAGCTGACAAATTGTTGATGCTTTTCTTAGGGCCTGAGATGAAGTTTCTGTGTTCTCAGACCTGCTTTGTCTGCTTCTCTTTCAGAAAGTCCAACTGTCATGCTGTCTGCTGGCAGCTTTTCCTCCCCCTACGAACACCTCAGCCAGCCAGAGACAAAGCGCATGGTAGAGCACTACACAGCCTATCTCAGTGACAACACCCGCCTCATTGCTAATCCAGGGCTCAAAGTGAGTGCTGGTGTGGGGCCCCGTTTCTCTCCGCAGGCATGGAGGGGTGCTGGCCATGAACCTTTGAAGTGGGAAGCCCAGCTCTGGGTCTGTGCCTCTCAGCTGGAGAGCCAGAAAGCAGAGTGTGTGGCCCAGGGGAGGCTGGTCGGCAGTGACCCTTCTGATGGATTAAGAAGCCCTGTGGGCCAGATGAAGAGTCTCTTTCAGGCCTCAGATGCACTCAGGGCTTTCCAAGGGGGGTCGTGGGGTAGCTGATTCAGAAACCAGTGAAAATTTTTCTGCCCCACTTTTCCCAGGGGAAAGAAGTGCCCCTACTCTCTGTTGAGATAAGTATGGTGAAGTTTAAGGGAAAGAGTTACCCACGTGTGTGCGTGCGTGTGCACGCACTCAACGCACACATATACTTCACTGTAGGATTTTTCCTTTTCAATACAGAAAGCCTAACTAGGATGAATAATTGAGTAAATAACACATCCACTGACTATATTAGTCAGTTTTTGTTTTCACCAAGTTTGGCCATATCCATCTGCTGTGGAAAGATTTTTGAGAAGTAATTGGGCTTGGCTTCTATGTAAGAGAGCTTTGGGAAGCTCTGCCAGCAGTCCAGACTCACTCTTTTCATGTGAGTCTTAAAGGATCCCTGCTATGTCTTCTTTTGTTTCCCAGTTCTCTGTCAGAAATGAAGTAATGGCTACCAGCCACGTCACAGATGAATGGATGACACAAATGGAAATGAGTAGCCTGAACACTTACATTGTCCGCCGTTACATAGCAACGCCCAATGGCGTCCTCAGAATTTATCCTGGTTCCCTCATGGACAAAGCATTTGATCCCACTAGGAGACAATGGTGAGTTTTAGGGGCTTCCATTATCAAAGGTTCTCCCCCCAAATCCTGGAAAGACATGATAAGTAAGTACATACAATAAATTAACTTCAGACGATCACATTAAAGAAGAGACTTTCATGGCAGTGAAAACATTTTTGAATAGTTTTTATTTTTTTATGTAGTATTCACAAAAGCTTTGTGGGTTTCCTTTGTCTACATTTTTATTTCTTCGTTGAAATGTTAAGCCTGAAATGCTCTATGCCTGACATTGCAATTCTAGCAATTTGTCGGATTCCTACCTATGTGCAGTGAGTCCTTTGCAGGCATACTTCATTTCACTGCACACGATCACAGCATCAAATTACAGCTTATGTATGTATGACCTTATGGAAAATGACACACATAAATTCAAAAGCCCTTTTTACTTCTTGGGCTTTATTTTCATTCTGGTTTTCAAAACCAAAAGTAGTCAGGTAGTACAGCAGGAAGGCAACTTGGGTATAAAAACAGGATTTCTAGTTTTGGACTCCTTACTGAGTCATTCCTGAGTCGCATATAGTCGCATATTCTTTCTGCCGGTTCCTTCATCCTAACCAAGCCAAGGAGCATTTTTATACGCCAAGTTATATTTGTTTTCATCTTACATGTTAATTTCGTTTTAATTTTAGCTTCTAAAACATCTACACTATAGATCTTACTAACAGCTCAGACACTCACTGAGTTCAGTGTCTATCTTAGAAAAGAATATCAAACTTTCTTGACCTCTTATGTGGTTGCTACAGCCAGACACAAAAGAGAGGAATCCTTTTGAATATTAATACAACATAGATACAATTTATAATAAATTTTTAGCATTAACAAGCTCATTTTTCTTTGAAATCTGCAGAGTTACAAGCTCATTTGTCTGTGAAATCTTTGTTTACACCCCAAAATAACTTGACTTTATTTGGTCCCCATTAGGTATCTCCATGCAGTAGCCAATCCAGGCTTGATTTCCTTGACAGGACCTTACTTAGATGTGGGAGGAGCTGGCTATGTAGTGACAATCAGTCACACAATTCATTCTTCCAGGTAACCTTTTCATTGATTTCTCAGTCATTTGTTAAACATACTGAGGATTTTTTTTTTTTTAATAAATTTTGAATAAGCTACCAAAGATGAGTGAAAAAAGTGTGACCCTTGACATGTGAAGTAAGGTGGGGTGAGAATGTCTTCTCTGACTGTGTCATTTTGAATTCTCTGGGTTTCCTTCTTACATCTGTAAAATGGGGGTGATCCCTCGCTTTCAAGGGCAGCATGTAATTGAATCCATGAAAAGCTCTTAACCCTGACCTTGGAGGCCCTGGTAATGCCCATGAATGATGTGATTCAGGGGAGCAGTTTGTAGAAAATACCAACTGTAAACCAGTCACAGAGATATAAAGAGCAAGTTGACAACCATCGCTACCCAAGAGTGTTTCTCCAGGAATCAACCACTTTTACTAAAGAAAGGAAGTATCAAGACTTCAAATTTATTACCTCTTGTGTTTGGAGCTACTCTTAAGAATTATGTAGGTGCTGGCAATGTTTTTATTTGTCCTTGTAGTTAATCTTGAAAAATTAAATGGCGTTTTGAAAATTGATTTTCCGAGATGTTACTAAATGTCAGTATCACTATAATATATTTAGAGTGCTTTTATATTTCCTGCGTTTAAGGTTTCAGAGTTTAAGCTACAAATGTCAATGAAATGATGGGTGGAAAGGCAAGTGGAACATGCTGTTTTAATACCCTCATTATTCCAACAGCAGTTTTTCCCTAGCAACCAAGAAAATCTGTATTTTCACTGGTACCTGTAATGATGCCTTAAAATTTATGGGAGACAGATTTGCTTGCTTAACTTTATGCTTTTTCACTGGAGCTCATTATATATCAAATGATTGACATTCGGTAGAATTCTTCTAACGCAAATTCTTTGGGAGCAAGCTTGGAAAGCAGTGCTGAGTGGCATTTCAATATCGTGACCTGTGTCTCCATGGAAAGCAGGGCCCTGTTGCCAGCCAAATGTTGATTCTTTCATGGAGCCTAGATATCTGCTTGGCTCTCTCAGCCGCTCCATGATGTAACATTTCACATGTAAACAAGTAAACACTCATTTAGCACAGATCTTTCCGATGTTTTCATTAACAGGCCATCTGGTGGGCTTAGCGCCTAGAATTGTTTAAAGAGCAAGATTTGTCATCCTTTCCATATATTCTAATCATCTGAGAAAAAGTAAACAAAGGTGTTTAGGTGAACAGCAGTGACCTTAGTGTTTGATGGCAATGAAATGGGCCAGATTGGGCTCTTAAAGATGTCCTTGGGGGGAAGGAGGGAAAGACTTCTTCATGACTTAGTCTATGATGACTCACCAGGCCTTTTCTGCCAGACCACTTGTTTCAGGAGCCACAAGCTGTCCCTTCTGTATAGGATTCTTTCTGTTGGTGGTTTGGGGCACCATGGGGAGGCACAGGTTGTCATGCTCCTGTACACATATACATGAACATCGTTTTTAAAAGAGTAAGACCCATGTCATCTGAGATGAAAGTGTCTACTACTGATTCAGTGAGTGTGTCTTCCTGCCCTTAGTATCTGCTCTTTTTATTTGTTTAATTTTTTAATGTTATTTTTGGATTTTTTTACAATACATGATTGCATAATTGCTGATCCCCATGGGAACACACCACCACCCTACATCCCCCCTGGTCACTTTGCCTCCTTTCTTTTTGTTGTTTGACCATATTTAACCCTTTAGTCTTTTTTTTTTTTTTTTCCTTTTCTGGATCCATTTCCTCATCCTTGGTGAGGGTGCAATTTCCTGGAACTTGGTAGAGCGTGCTGTTTATCTTTCCTGTACTGCTTTTGCCTTCGTAGGCTGGTTGGTGCACCTTTGGCTCTGTATGATTGTTTCTTGTTTCTTGGTGGATCTCATCTCCGCAGTTTCTGCACATTTTGTTGCTCCTTCAGTCATGCTTCGGGTCTTTGGCTTTGGTGGCATGACTCCAGCCGTATGTTTTGGAAGAGCAGATCCTCGAAGGGACAGAAGGGTCTCCTCTGTTGGGGCTTTGCTGTGGGGTCACTGCCATTCGGCAAGCCTTTTTTTTGAGACTAAATCTCGCTATTTTTGCCCATGGAACCACAGGGTCCCGTTGCCTAGGGTACCACAGACTCAAGCAATCCCCAATCTCAGCTTCCCAGATAGCTGGGATTACAGTTGCACGCCACCACGCCCAGCTATTTCTTGGGATAGGTCTCGCTGTATTGCCCCGAGCAGAACTCGAACCGCGATCCCTAGCCCCAGCTGCTTCACAGGCTGAAGCTTACAGGCACGAACCACCGTGCCCGGCTTTGGCAAACCTCTTCCCTCTAAGCAAAGAGGGTGTGCAGTG